>JAQHUG010000579.1:119988-133013 GCA_028555095.1 Dicrostonyx torquatus | reverse complement strand
AACAAATTCTTTGGTTCATTTTTTTTTATTATTCTCTTTTTTTCTGTTTTATTGATTTGAGGCTTCAATTTGATGATTTCTTGGAATATGCTCCCCTTGATTCTACTTACTTCGTTTTATTCTCTGGTGTAATTGAAGACTGAATATAATTTTATAGTTCTCCCTGTTACCAAATCCAGAAAATAAAATTACTTAAGGCCTATAAAGTTTAAAAAGTTCAACAAATAAAAACTTAAATTGTTGTTCTTTAAAACTTTAAGGTCTAAAGAGATATTTTAGGATGGTAATACAAGTTATCAGAAAAATAGTTTAGTTATAAATTTTGAACTAAGACAGAATAGATAATACAGTACTTTCTGCAAATTTCCCAAATACAAGTTGTCTAGACATTTTGAATGTAATTCCTACCTGATAATTGCTCTTATTTTATATTACTGTGTTAGAGTTAAAACATAGTTTAATGGAAATAAAAAGTTTTTTATTTAGACAATAGGGGGAAAAGTGGATTGATTTAATAAAAAGCTGAACAGCTAATAGCTAGGCAAAATTTTCAGGTCAAAGAGAATGCTTGAAAGAACAGAGGTGGAGATGCCAGGACAAAGAGCAAGTAACATAAGCATTAAAAATAAAATAATAAAATAACTGAACAATGCAAGAGAGCATAATTTAAATGATATAGGTTAATTTAGGTGATAAGAACCAGTTAGAAATAACTCTAAACTATCAACCAAGCTTTCATAATTCACTTTTTAAGTCTTCATGTTCTTTACTGTGGAGCTGATGGTCCTCACAAAAAAAGTTCAACTACCCTGGAGGAGTGGAATTTGATGCAAACATATTCTTTAGTGATGAGTGCTTCAAGGTTTTTCACTCAATGCATAAAGTCTGTCTCTGGGTCTCTGGGTTTGTTCCCATCTGCTTTAGCAGGAAGCTTTTCTGAAGATTCCCGAGTGAGGCTCTGATTGTTGAGTGCAGCAGAATGTTGTTAGGAGTCCTTTAATTGCTACTTATTTTTTTTTCTTTTTGAAACAGTAGTATTTGGTTTTATCCTGTTCTATCTTGTCTCAGGTTCTTGGTTCTCTGTGAAGCATAGGGAGTCGATTTCATCTTGTTGAGTGGACCTTGAGTCAAGTAAGATATTGAATGGTTACTCCCACAAATTTGTGCTATTATTGTACTACCATAGGTTGAATGTAAAACAACATTGTAGATAGGAGGGTTTGTAGCTGGATTGATTGCTTAGTTTACATTACTCCTTTGGTAGTGTGCATTTTGCCTTCCTTACCTAGTCTGTAAGAATGAAGGCTAGTCTGTGGAGGCATTAGCTTGCCTTTTCCTTATTCAATGAGGAATGCGTAGCTATTGTGTTTAGTAATGGGTACTTATCAGATTGTGAAGAATAACCTATATTGTCAATTTGTGGAAGACAACCTGTATTCTCAGCAACAGCCTGTATAGTTTGAGGGCATCTCCGTGAGACCCTTTTAGGCAATGATTCAATTAGATGCAACCCAATCCCAATAATGGAAGCCTCACTTGGTGAAAAAGAATGGGCAATTGGGATTCTTTCTTCCCCACTATTTGGAGATTTCATTCAGATCATCTTTAGATATGTGTATATTTTTAAAAACTTCTACTGCATTACATTTCTATACTTTCCCTCAGATGGCCCTTAATTTCAGCTATCTCTCCCCATACTCCTCCCTTGACTCCCTTTCTGCTTTGCCTTCCCTTCTGACCCTCCAGTTCTAGCTCTTCATCTCCATGCCTGCACAAATCCACAATGATGTATTATATTATATCCACTATATAATCTATTATCCCTTTCTAGGGAGCTCAATCTGCCACTCCTCCTAATCAATTGCTCTATACTTAGACTCTGTGGTTCTACAGATTATNAAAGTCCATAGAATTAAAGAAATCCTAGGCGACCCTTTGAACATCAACAAAATAGATAGGTATAAATAGTGAGTTCTACTCTTTTCCAACTAGCAGAGCCAATCATTTGAATAGAAAATATGCTAACTATCAGATACAATAGAACTAAAATAATAAGAAATAAAGCTAAAATATGAAGCCTTAATATTTCACAGGAAGTGTTTGTTTTACCTCACTTTGGCTAATTGGATCATTTCCACATGAATGAGATACAGGGTAAATTATTTACAGATAATTACATGGTGTGCTGTTGCTAAAACTTTAAGAGACAGTTGTAACAGAGGAAATATTGCTGCAGACACATCACAAATGCATCACTGAAGGGGTTGTGAAGAGAAGTTGACTCAAAAAGACTGTTCAAGCAGAGGCACAAGTATCGAAATACTTTATTTTGCAAAGTTTTATAAATATTTCTAAATTTTGCTTTTCATGAATGGTGACTCGAGTTCATTCTTTTAAATTTGACTGGTCTCTAAACATGAAAATCTATTTTGTTGTTATTCATAACCAGCGTTTTACCTTCTTTGAGTGTGATAATGACCATTGTTGATATAGGTAATCTTGAAAACCTTTAGCTCTGGACCACTCCCTCATAATAAAGAGCTCGAAAAACTAAAACGGGAACTAGAAGTACCTAATTCTATTCAGAGGATGGTGACTGCATTTATATTTCTGTCATGTGGCACCATGAACTGCTCAGGTCATTAATTGATAAGTATCTTAACTTTATACAATTGCTACATAGCAGAGAACATTTTATATCATTGCCCTATTCTCTAAGAGGAGAGTCAATCAAAATCAGCCTTTCAAATAACCTAAAGAGGAAAATACGCCCCCCAAGAAAATCTGCTTGTCAGACTTTAGAAATAGTGTAAAACCTGCCTGAAATGTAGATTGGCATCATGTTCTCACTGCTATGCTGTGATAAACTCGGCTCACACATTTTCCCTTTGTAAATTGTCCATCCTTACCCCATTGGGATGCTTCACTTTATCAAAACAAATTCTACCTATTTTTTATATCACATTTTGAGTCTCTAGACTGTGGTTTTTCCCCAGGGATCTGGTTGCAGGGACTGAGAGGGGAAAGAGTGATACTAAGAGGTACACTTGCTATGCTACAGTTGGAGTGAGCCAAGGTCTTGTTTACTTATGTCATAATTAATATCTAAACAAGTACTTCAGATCCTGCTAATGAACATTCAAAAGGTGTTTGCACCTGGGATAATGATTAATGTTTTAGGTTCTGTACTTTCATACATTATGGATATTAGTTAAGTCAATTTTTACCACACTGTTTTAAACACAATTTTTGAAAAAGCAGATTATTTTTTCAAATTAGCAAATGCCAACTTCTCAAACATCAATTTACAATTAATTTATTGTAAGAAAAATTATTTTCAGTTGCTTTTCTGAACTATTTTGATTATCTTTTACTGAAAACTAAAAAAAAAGAAAAAAAGAATGGTCATGATTTTGTGCCTCAACCCCACTGCATTCCTGCATCTTTGAAGGAATCTTTACCTTATCAAATCTCAAGGAGATTCTGTAATCAAACTGGACAGGAATATGATCATCCAACTTGAAGTATAAAGGTATTTATAATGTATCACTCTTATAAAAAGAAAATAATAAACAAAAAACATGAATGTGAAAAAGAGAACTTTACAAAATGTACAAAATGTAAAGTTTGGTACAGAATGTGATGCTAATACTCATAAGGGAGTTTCTAATGTCAATTATTTCTAGCAAGTTCACAAAGATAGACTTCAGGAAATTTTCTGTGACCTGTATCAGGGCTCTATGCAGGGTAAATACACTTTTGTTCATGCCTTTGAAGAAAAAGTCACAACAGTCATCTTATGTAACTGCAAGATAGAATTGTTTGACACAAATTTCCCTTGCTACCAAATTCTCTGCCCCTAGTAGCCAATATCATAGATTTTATAAGGATATAGGTGGTTAAACTTTACTAGAACCTGAAATTACGTAACTTTTTTTTGCATCTGACTGATTCCACTTTTGAAGCTTCAATAATACTATATTACATTTGAGACAAATATATATAATATACAAACACACAAGGTAGAATCTCTGTGTGTATGTGGGGGTGAGAGAGAGAGAACTTGAGAAACTGTCTTTGAAAAGTACAATACAGTTATCTATCAGTGGTACTTTTATTGTTTCCATATCTTGAATATTGTCTAACTTTGTATTTCTGATGNCACTATATAATCTATTATCCCTTTCTAGGGAGCTCAATCTGCCACTCCTCCTAATCAATTGCTCTATACTTAGACTCTGTGGTTCTACAGATTATAGCTTGGAAAAACTAACTGCTAATATCCACATATAAATGAGTACATACCATATTTTTACTTTGATCTGGGATGTCTCAGGATGATTTTTTCCTAGTTCCTTTCAGTTATCCATAAATTTTATGTATTTCTGATTTTTAAACACCAAACAACATTTCTCTGTGTAAATGTACCACATTTTCTCTTATCCATTTGACTATTGAGGGACATCTTGTTTGTTTTCCATTTCTGACTGTTATAAACAGAGCAGCAATGAACATAGTTGAGCAAGTGTCTCTATGGTAAATAGGATGAAGCATCCTTTACGTGTATATGCTGAAGAGTGATATAGCTGGATCTTAAGGTGGACTGATTTCTACCTTCCTGAAGAATCACCACACTGATTTCCATTGTGGCTATACAAGTTTTCACTCACACCAGCAGTGAATGGGTGTCCCCTTATTCTACTTGTATGACATATTGAACTACCTTTAGATTTTCTGAAGTAAATATTTCTAGTATTATTTCTTGAAACTTAATGTTGCTCACTTCTAAGGAATCTAATATCCAGAGTGCTTAATAAAAAGATCAAGAATTAATGCGTTTTCTCAAAATACCTCTTTCCTATCTTTCACTGCAGTCTCACTTTAGAACTTCCAAAGGGAAAAGTGAGAGGGAGGGGGAAGCAATTGGCCTTTAGCTCCAAGGAAGGTGTGCACAACTGCCAGAAGCATGGATAAATGAATGGAGAAAGAAATATTTGTTTGTTTTATAATTTTGGAATAACCATATATAAGGTAGAGTTATATTGCACCAGAATAGAAATTGGCTTCTGAAACTTCACATACAGTCTTCAGTCTTTTACTCCTCTATAGCATTAAATTGTGAATACTGATGAGTGTGTCACTCTCATGATTGGCATACATGGTAATCGTCAAAATTCATATCATTTCAACAACACTCCAGTGACATCAAAGGGAGGATTACTACATCTGATGCTTAAGCTCAATAAAAAAATATGCTATAACGTATCTATTTCTAACTCTACTCTACTTGGCTATATTTTGTTATTTCCCTATTTTCTTTCAGAAAATAGACCATGCCTTAAGCGTCTTTCATTTTGAAACCCCTTGCTTGATATTTAGGCTTTTCCACTTTATGTGTTGCTCATAGGAATTTTTGGAACTGCTTTTTTCTATTTTACCATTAGTTAACTCAATGCTTCTTGCATAGTTCTGTAAATCTCCACATCTCCACACTTGACATTCTTTGTTCCTTTCACTCTCTCACTACTTTTCTAGATAGCTTGGGTAAGCAAAAGCCTTTTAAATGAATATACATATGTTTGACTCCCAATTATGCATTTAATTAATTTCAGAAACTATCCACAAGGTGCAATAATTTATTAAAAATAATATGTCAATCAAATTGAGTTAAACTGATTTATACATTGTATTAAACACATTCTAAATGAAGAGAGAAATAAAAATGCTTCATGTACAGGGTAAGAAATAACAACCCAGAAACCATTTTAAACATGCACTGAATAACTGAGAAAATGAAATCTACATGGCTTAAGCAGGACCACTTTCCTGTATTCAAAGAGAAAAGAGAGAGGTGAGAGGAAGCAACTGTTACTTAGCTTCATGAAAGGTATACCACAACTGCCACAAGCCTGGATAAGTGAAGAGAGAAAGGTACATTTGTTTAAATTTTCATATTTTTGGCATATTTGTATATAGGCTAGAGTTATATTTCCAAGACTAGGAATTACCTTATGAAACTTCACATATAGCCATCCATCTTTTACTCCTCTATAAGCTTTGAATCTTGCATACTGATGAGCCTGTCACTCTCATAACTGGCATTGTATTAGAGATACAGTTCTTTGGTTGTATCAGAGAACACAGTGGCAGAAGAGCACTAAAGAAATGAGAATTAATTTTTTAAAAATGGGCTTTACTAGAAAACATTAATATAAATTCATGTCTTGCATAACAGCTCTGCAGATAGACAGGTAAAAACCAAATATGATTATGTTTGGACATACTGATTAAATATGCATATATTTTGTGCATCTTTATTCTGAGTTAGACAAGAAATGCGATGCAATATCAGTAAGTATCACTAATATACACCTCTTGGTGTCTTTATATCATTCTTAAGCAAAATGTTATCAGAGTGTTTTTGAAATATAATCTATTTTAGGGCAGAAATAGTTAAAATAATAATCATCCTAAATCACTCAGTACTATCAGAAAGCCATGTGTTCTAACAAAATGATGAGGCGTGCCAAAAAGAACACAGGAGTCAGCTGAAAATTCCAACTGCAAAATTAGAATTAACAACAACAAAATAATGGTAATGAATTACAATACCCAACACGACCTAAGTATGAATTAGTTACTGATGATATAAACTAAATGAGGAGAAATATGAATAAATAATAGACAAGGGAAAAGAAATATCTCCTATAAATATGTCTCAAAATATGTTCATGTATTCCCTCAACAAGAACTGGAGTCAAATTCTGCTCCAACTTGGATTTGGAATGAATCTAGTAACTTACTTCCAGGATAACAACAGGAAAACATACAAAGGGAAATGTAGCACTTTGTACTATTGGAGACACTTGGCAGCTGCTTGGTAGCTAGGATATCAAAACTAAGTAATCACACATGTCACATATGTCTATTAGAAACCCCACTATGACCATGGTTCAAAGTTATTTCTCCTCTGTGGTATTTTTTGCAAAATCCTGTAACCACTTTCTGATGTGGGATTTCCTTCTGTATGTTGTGAATACTGTTGGTTAATTAAAAAATTGTTTTAGACCTGTGATAGAGTAGAGTAGAGATAGGCATGGAAACTAAACTGAATGCTGGGAGAAAGGAGGCAGAGTTAAAGAGAAGCCGTGGAGCCATTACCAGAGATAGATGCATGGAAACTTTGCTGGTAGGCCTTGACCTCGTGGTGATGTGCAGATTAATGGAGATTAGTTAAATTAAGATGTAAGAGTTAGCCAATAAGAAGCTAGAGCTAATGGGCCAAGCAGTGATTTAAATAATATAGTTTCTGTGTAATTATTTTGGGAGTTTGGGCAGCCAGGAAATGACAAGCAGCTATCTACAACAACCTTCCAAAGAAGAGAAAGTATTAGATAACCACAAACTCAGGGACAATTTTGTCAGGACTCCAAAACTCCTTGAACTTGTAAAAGGCTAGATGGTTACTGACAACTCATCAGGATCTGGAATTACCTAAGAGTTAAGATTCTGGGCATATCTGAGAGTAACTATCTGATTAGATTATTTGATGTGGAAAGACCCACTTTAGAAGGAGGCAATACCACTATGGTCCTGAAGTGCATGCCAAACAGAAAGCCAGCTGATCAGGAATATCCACTGTTGGAATAACTCCTCCTTGATTAAAAATGCAATGTAACCAATCATCTTCCTCAAGTGCTAGTCATGAACTGAGAGCCAAAAACAATTTTTTCTCCTGTCAGTTGTTTTTGTTACAGCTACATCAAAAGTAATTTACACAGAAGGGAAAGCTCAAAAAACTGTCACAGACCACAGGATAGGAAAAGACATGACAATGAATTTCAACATAATACCTTTAATAACATCCTGAAGAAGAAAAATAATATCAGTGACAAATAATAATAATAAAACATGAGCTGAATATAGTTTTCAGTTAATAGCAAGAAACCAACATTTGTTAGTTTTGAGAAACATGCCTCTGATGAACAGTGATAGCACATGCCTTTAATATCAGCACTATGGAAAGAGAGGCAGGCAGATAGCTGGGAGTTTGAGGCCATCTTTCCTTATTGAGTGAGTTCTAGAATAGCCAGGGCTGTTCCACAGAGAACCCCTGTGATGTGGGAATCCCCTCTGTATGCTGTGAATACTATTGATTAATAAAGTAACTGCCTTGGCCTGCTGATATGGCAAAGCAGAGCTAGGTGAGGAAAAATAAACCAAATGATGGGAGAAGGAGGCGGAGTTAGAGAGAAGCCATGTAGCACTGGACACAGATGCTAAAACTTTACCCACGTGGCAATACACAGAATAATAAAAATGAGTTAAATTAATATGTAAGAGTTAGCCAATAAGAAGCTAGGGCTAACGGACAAAGCAGTGTTTTAAGTAATACAGTTTCTATGTGATTATTTCGGGGCTAAGCAGCCAGGAACTAACAAGCGGACTCTTTGTAACAACCCTGTCTCCAAAAAACAAAACTTAAAAAAATGCCTCTAACTATGAAATAACCATCATCATTTATTTGATATTTTTAAATTGAACTGTTAAATACAGTTATGTTAAGAAATTTATTATATATAATAATAAAATAACACTATTTAACATGTATAAAACAATTAGATCCAACTATAATTGTTATTAACAAATGTGCATTGAAAATCCAGGTGGCTGTTAACATCTATGTTTCCTTCTGAAATCCTCAGCAATCTTTTTCCTGTGATGCTGGGAGAGGTATGCTGATTTCATGTGAGTTATCTTATGCTCTCTATTTTCTTGAGTCACAAGCTGATGTGACCTGATGAAATGTGACATGCTTGTCACTTTTGGTTAAAGGTGAGCATCAGTGGCCAAATATCCATGTAACTAGAATGTTTTCCCATTACTGCCTTCTGACAGGTATTAGTCTAACAACACAGCACTCTACAGAAACAAAAGGCATCAGCATTAAAAACCAGATGATGCCTCAATGAAACCAGTTACAACATAAAATTTAACGTAAAGGAATACCCTGAACTCAGGAGTTTGTCTATATGTCCATGATATGGCATAATGATTACTTCTAAAGCAAATGACCAGAATACATAAGTGTTTTGAGATAAGGAAAAGATATCAGGTACAGAAAAACTAGATGCTCATATTCCTATTATGGGGAACATGTGTGCAGTAAAAGGGGAGAGAAATGGCATAATTAATGTATTAAATATAACCAAAGATTTTATTATTAGAATGCTTTCTGATTTTCTCAGAGGTATTATACTCTGAGCCATGCTCTTATTGAAGCAGAACCTTTCTGCTCCTAATGCCCCATGAATTCCACCTTCTACTGCTAGCAAAATTAGAGCACAAAGATACCCCGCTTCCCTCCTGTCAGTCTCAGATAAATTATGAAAAAGCATTTATCTAAATGGCTATTTATTGAAAAGTCAAGAAATAGTCCAATGCAACGCTATTTAATTCATATATAGTTAACAAAAATATAACTTGTGGTTGAAAGCATGCATTTTAGAAAATAAGAGCAAGACTGGAAATCATTTTAAGGAAGTAGAATATTCTAGATTTATCTCTGTCACAGCTAAAAAGGATTAATTAATGAAGTCTGCACTCAGTAGATAAAGACTCCAGTGGTACTGCTAATTTTCTTGAGAGAGAAAGATAGCCCAGGTCACATTTACATTTTAGCTTGAAATAGATTCTACTTCATTTCTTAACACCAGTAGAAAAAGAAAAGAAGAATATTAAAGTTAAAATTATACTAAAACTATTGCATCAATGGTATCCCTGAAAATTTTATATAAATTTGAGCATATCTGAAGTCATAACTCTCATAAGAAGTCATCTAGGATATTTTCATCTAATAATCTGAAATCTTGTTATATGACTTGTGATACACTAAAGTATCAAAATAGCACAGTGCTTTATTAATAAATTTAGTTTCATAAATATGATGATGGAATGTGATCTCCCAGATTGGTTATACATTACTCATTTTTATATGATCAGAAATAATACACATTTTGTATTATGTTTTATCACTCTGTCAAACAATCTTCATTTTTGTAATTAGTAGAAGGAAAGGAAACGCTTTACAGAAAACTTTATTAAATGAGAACTGAGTTTCAAAGTATGTGTAATATTGTGACAAATAGCAAAATAGCATTTCTACAAGAGACTGAAGATCATAGCTAAATAAAATGTGAGCGGGGACACACTTAGAGTAAGCTTGGGCACACTCTTAAACAGAACCTGGAAGGTGTGTGTGTAACCAGTGTTCTCATTATCACCTTGTCATTACTTCATTATTTAACTAAGAATTATGTCAGTTGTTTTGAGAAAGAAAAAACCTATAAAAATTGTGTGAATAAGACATAAAAATGTGCCAAACTTTTCAAACCTACTATCTATCAAAAAATCTTGATGATGATTATGAGGCAGGGGATGTACATATTAAAGCTAAAATAGTTGTATTTATGTATACACAAAATATATTACTTTGTAAAGATATATTAGAGAGTAGACTTACAGACACTATGATAATTAAAATGCAATGTTTATTAACAACCTACATTATTAGATTTGAGACTCTGGATGAGGGGTATTATTCCACAGTAATGCCCAAGTTTCTAGTGCTTAGAATCAAGTAATATTTAAAGTAACCAATTATTTTATTTAATGTGATAAAAGTATATTTTAAGGGAATCTTCCTCATAAATGATTCAAATTTCTGCATAATAAAATACGGACCCTACAACTACCTGCTTCCTCCTCTCCACAAATTTTCTCAGAAGTATGAAAATTGTTTGTGAGACCTTGGAGAGATGGGTTGGTGGCTTAGAGCACTGGCTGGTCTTCCAGAGAAAAAGGGTTTGGTAACTACCCAGAGTTTTCTATCACTCCAGTTCCAGAGGGCAGAATCCTCTCTTCTTACCTCCACAGGTATCAGACATGGAATTAATTCACAAACATACGGGCAGAAAAACACCATGTGCATAAAATATAACTAAAAAAAAATTGGTTGTTGAGGGCACATTACATACATAGTTATAGGAGGGAATGTCTGAGAGAATAATAATAGTAAAAGGAAAACAAGCAGAAGTAGATATAACTGGATTATAAAGCTGTAAAGAAAGAACCATAGTGTAGGTTGATGACACCAGAGGCACCTCACATTGAAATGCTAGAAACATATTAGGAATACGCTAAAACCAAAAGACTTGTAATGGTTCAAGAACAGGCATAAACCATGACACATGCAAATTTTAAACATCTTGATAATGGGAGAGTCAACACTAAATGTCAGAAGCTAGTGTCATTAACAACCTGATAAGCAGCATCGGAAGAAGGGAGGTCTTTTCCACTCATAGTCAGTCTTGCTATAATTGAGGGATGGAGCTCAACTGAATGGAATTAATTTTGTTAACAAATGGAAGTGGTGGAGGAGTTCAGTACAAACAGCACTGGAAAATACTATGAACATCTTTTTTTTGTTCAGGATAGAAAACAACATACAAATTGTGCAGGACTGATAACGGCAAAGCAAAGGCTGTCTATGGATGTTATGATTGCATGAAAGCATATAGTTTGTTCTCTAAAGGGTTTGGAAAATCATTTAAAATAGCACTGATGGTGGTAAGTTTATTAGAGGGTTCTGAATGAAGTCTGTTGATGCCGAGCAGACTAAATTGGATGTGAAGGAGATTAAACTTTGGATGGAAAATTAGAACAGCTTAATGCTCAGACAGTCACTTTACTAAAGAACAGTTTTCTGGCAGAAATATATACACTTTGCCAAATGACCAGTTCACTCAGGCCAATCCAACAATCCAGCAAAGGAACAAAGCACCAAATGGCTTTACCGCCTACACACAACAAATCGCTTTTTAAGTATTTGTAAAATTTGCAAAAATTGTGATTCTGCACAAAGAGGCTCTGCACATTTTTCAACAAAGTTTTAGTTTGCTGGATCATTTTGTTATACTGTTGTATCTAGCCCCTGTATAGGGACAGTGAACTAAATTACTGTCTTTCCCTTTCATATTTAAAGATGATTGTCCTATAAAATAAGTCTATTCCCTCCCCCAAATTACAAACATGTTCTACAAATTTGAATAGCTATTTAGTTTTCCTTACCCTTACAACTATAATCTTTCAAAGAATATGCACCCATTTGCTTTTTCAGTTTCTCAAATTTCTTACCCATGGGAACTATCATCTCAATTTAACACAGGTATTTCAAAAATTAATAGAAAATTAAAACTCATGAAAATAGAGAGGCTAATCATACTAAAGGGCAAAGCTATTTATATTTCTTATTAGATATGGATCATCTGTGTTAGAATTTTTAAGCATGGTAAAAGCTGATTTAAACGGAAGTGAATCACACACACACACACATAAAAACACACATACAGACACACACACAAACTTAAAAAGAAATTGTATCAGATCAATGGAGTAGAACTGATGGATATAAACCAAACATCATTGACAATTACTCATTATTTGAGATATACAAAGACCTAATGTTTATGGAATATGTATTTCCTGCTGGAATACATAAACTAAAAGGAAGAAGACTACATCATAAGTTGTCTAAATGAAGTAGCAAAAAAAAGAGCAAAAACTAAAAAAAGAAAGAAAAGTATGCAACAATATTGAAAGACTTATTTACCATATCCTTGGCTTTACAGAATATTCTCAATTTCAGGAAGTCCTATTTATTAATTGTTGCTCTCACTATCTGTACTACTGGTTTTATATTTAGAAAGTGGTCTCCCGTGGTGATGTGTTCAATGCTACTTCCCGCTTTCTCTTCTGTCAGATTTAGTGTAACCTGGTTGTTGACATCTTTGACGTGTTCTTGAGTTTTCTTCAGAGTGATAGATAAGGATCTATTTGCATTCTTCTACTTGCTGCGCTGGCATCCAGTTGTGCAAGCACCATCTATTGAAGATGCTTTCTTTTTTATATTGTACAATTTTGACTTCTTTATCAAAAATGGAGATTTCATAGGTGTGTGGATTAAT
>JAQHUG010000579.1:82254-99112 GCA_028555095.1 Dicrostonyx torquatus | reverse complement strand
GAGCTCATCAAATCCAGCTGGACCAAGACTGAATGAGCATATGACTTAAGTGGACCCTATGAATGTAACTGCCAGTGGGGACTGACTGAGAAGCCAATGATAACGGCACTGGAACCTATCTCTTCTGCATATATTGACTATTTGGGAACTTATTCTATATGGATGCACATCTTCTTAGACCGAGATGGAGGGGAGAGGGCCTTGCACTTCTCATAGGACAGGGTATCCTACACCATCTTAAGGAAGCAAGGGGAGGGTGGTGGGGTAGTGGGGGAGCGGGAGGGCCGGGAACAAGGGGAGTAAATGTAAATTTTTCTTTTAGCAATAAAAAAAGGAAAAAAAACAAAAAAAATGTAAAAGAAATTTATAAACAATATTTGGGAATATGGACGTAAATGGTGTAGGAGGTCCTTCTCTATTTGTGTTGCTTTCATTGGTTAAATAAAGAA
Source organism: Dicrostonyx torquatus (assembly GCA_028555095.1). Taxonomy (NCBI): domain Eukaryota; kingdom Metazoa; phylum Chordata; class Mammalia; order Rodentia; family Cricetidae; genus Dicrostonyx; species Dicrostonyx torquatus. Next base: position 98,663 of record JAQHUG010000579.1, on the reverse strand, counting down.
ACTGCCTTGGCCTTTTGATAGGAAAGAGCTTAGGTAGGCATGGAAAAGAGAACTGAATGCTGGGAGGAAGAAAGTAGAGTGAGAGAGCTGCCATGCAGATGCCATGAATCTCCTGCTTGAGATGGATGTAGGTTAAAATCTTGCCAGTAAGCCACAGTCACAGATACACAGATTTAATAGAAAAGGTTTAATCAAGATGTGAGAGTTAGCTTATAAAAGGCTAGTGCTAATGGGCCAAGCAGTAATTTAATTAATACAATTTTTGTGTGGTTATTTCAGGGGTTAAGCTCTCCAGGCAGCAGGACTAAGCCCACCATGCTTTCTACAACAATTTCCATGACAATTTGTTTGCATTTATTTAATTTTTAGTCATATTTTTCTTTAGATTTTATCTTTGTATGCAAATGAAATGACAGAGGATTTGTCTTTCTGCCTAGCTAATATCATTTAACAGACTGCTTACCAGGTTCCTCCATGTTGCAATAAGACTTTGTATTAGATACTGTCCTTAACAGTCATAGCCAGGAAGCTGTGATGTTTCTACTTATATTTGCAAAGTCAAGCTTTTGCAACTTTTAGCTATTTTTTCTCTTTTCTTCATTAAACTTACTTGAAATCTATTTCATCTTTCAAATAACTATTTTGTTGTTTAGATTGCATACTTATATTTTGTTAACTTTGATTAATCAAATGGCATAAGAAGTTGAAGAAACTCTGTCAGAACCTTTTAAGGAATATATATTATATAATACACACACACATATCTTACCATAATTGCCATAGCCATTGTGTCATAGCCACCTATGTCATGCCTATTTAATTTACTCAATGCAGCCATTTGTACTATGCTGGACAAACAATAGGTTTAGACATATTTACATAATGGTCTTGTCTGTGTAGAAATTGGTCTTTTCACCTGCTAAGCTGGGTTCTTTTTGAGATTGTTTGTATATGGACTGTAACCATATCTAAATTCATGGGCAATTGCAGATTTTCATTCCTATACTTATTCTTTCATTGACAGTCTGAGAGGTTGAGAACTTCTGGAGAAATGTTTCTCCTTCCCTGTAGGAGGCCTTGAGTGCTATTCAAAAAGACCTCAGAAAAGCAGACAACAATGTTTCCCATTCTCAGAGCCTGGAGCTTTTTATTTCCCTTTGTAATAAAATGAAATAAAACCTTAAGATCCCATGCATTAACTTTTAGAAGAAAAGATATTAATGTCTAGAGACAAACAAAATGTTGTGCATTAATATAAATTTATTTCATTAAAAATTCAGCTGGACCAGGCCTGAATGAGCATATGACCTAACCGGACTCTCTGAATGTGAATGCCAATGGGGACTGACTGAGAAGCCAATGATAATGGCACTGGGACCTATCTCTTCTGCATGTATTGACTTTTTGGGATCTTATTCTATATGGATGCACGTCTTCTTAGACCGAGGTGGAGGGGGAGGGCCTTGGGCTTCCCATAGGACAGGGTATCCTGCACCATCTTAAGGAAGCAGGGGGAGGGCAGTGGGGGAGTGGGGGAGCGGGAGGGCCGGGAACAAGGGGAGTAAATGTAAATTTTGCTTTTAACAATAAAAAAACAACCAAATAACAAAAAAATTAAAAGATAATGTTTTACCTTTTAAAATGAGAATCATTTTTATGTGAATTTTAATTGAAAATTAATCAAATATGCTAGCAACTATAGAAACTAATATGTCTAAATATTATTTAATCTTTCTGAGGCATCATTAGAATGCTTGGGTTTTTGTTTGTTTGTTTGTTTATTGATGTGAGTAAGATCTTCATAATGGTGGTTTCTAGAAAAGGATAAGTTAGTTCCCAAAGAATCAGTTAGAGAAATAGCCAACTAAGATGCAAAAACTATGATATTCAGAAAATAGAGTTATTTTAAAGTGGATATATATTGACATTTTTTCTTCTAGTTTTTTAAAGTTTAAATTAAAATTTGCAACTGATGCATTTAAACACACAAAATTGTAGATATTTCCAGGTTAGCACAGCATTTAAATAAACTGAATAAATTCCTAGTTGTGCTAAAACTATTAAGTTCCTAAAACATTCATCATTTCTTAGTTAAAATCTTAGTAGTCCTCTGCTCCACCTTTGTATAATACATCATAAATGCCTGGTATCTGTGCTCACACTTCTAGCTACAACATGTCAAAATTGCTGCTGTTGAACCAGGGCTTAGTACTCACTGGTCAAGGCTTAGTTGCCATTTCCTTTCACCCTGCTTTCTCGGCCTCTAGTAACTGCCATTCTGCTCTTAACTCCTCTCAGACCAACATTTTCATATTTTACACAGAATGATACCATGCTGTTCTTGGGCATTGTCATGGTCAAAGTAAACTCTGACACATTTATTATTTATGGATGTGCTGAATCTCCTAACGCATGCAGAATGAAAGAAGCAGAAACAGGCAAAATGAGTTACCAAGCTCTTGACAGTAAAAAACTTCTTCCAAGCTATCAAATTTATTTACTTAAAATAAGATTGTGTCCAAAGTACAATTTTGAAAAAGTTAATAAATGATAAATATACGTGGGAGCCCATGATGACTCAGTATCCATCTGCAGTCATTTCTGACATAAAGAAGTCACTTGAGTTCAAGCTTGTCAGTTCTGCTTGCTCCAAATATATTTGAGGGCTGTGAGAAAGTTCTGATCAAGCTCATGAGAAAGAGAAATTTCATCAAGATGAAAGAATACATTATCTATGTAGATTTAAGCTGGTGTACGCCAGCCAGAGGCACTCCTCCTTAGTTTGGTAGCTGCTTACTACTAGCTAAATTCTTGGATTGATATAATGCATCTGTTTGAACTCCCTACCAAAGATAGTGCAGAGAAGTGGTTAGTGGAACAAATGTATGGTTTTTCATTGGGCCTTTTGCCTGCAATTAGTATACATGCTGGTTGAGAAATAAATTCAGGGCTGTTTGGTATTTACCTTCAGTCATCCTGATCTATTCTTTGTTTTTCTCTTCATGTCTCATAAAATGCCACTTTCTATAACCTCACACCCCCTTCCAGGTACCCCTTGCTGATTCCCATTGGAGTGGGCTCTGACAAGTTTATATGTATGTGATGTTATTAAATTATATATTAAATTATATATATATATATAATTTAATAACATCACATACATTTTAAGTTACCTGCTTATCATAAAGATATTTTACCTCATGTGCAATAATTTCTCTTTTTTCCTTTACATGAACTTATATTCATACTTTCATTAAGAAGATATTTCAATATTTATTTTTAATTTTTGTTTAGAATGTATACACTGTAAAGTTTCAAATGCAAAAATATTTTCAGTTTATAGAGCAGTTCTATTTCTGCTCCTTCTAATTAAATTATCCTAATGAGTTATATTTTAAAGCTTTTGTAAACAAAACAGAAATATGGAACACTAATTATTATATATGCCACATTACCAATTATGTATACAATAGGAGGCAGCCTGTCTTTTCACTGAAAAACTGATCATTTTTACAGTATTACAGATTGGACGGAAGGTTAAAACCCAAACCAGCATCTGCTGCAGAGTTCAAACCCTTCTGCTTCTCCATTATCCAAAAATGATGCTGCCTCTGTACACACATTTGCATTAAGAGATGACCTCTGGACTTGTACCTAAGTACCATGATGAAAACGAGACAGGACAGTGGATAACAAGGATATTATGCAATTCACTACTACAAAAAATGATTGTAAATCATTTCTAAAAATCTGCTATATGGATATAGCATGAAACCAATATAATAAATCTAACAATTTATCTCTATATTCATAGATTCTGCATCTATCAATCCTCATCAGAAAAGCATTTTTTAATAATATGTCTATTAATGCAGCATCCTACAATTTGTCACAGTGCAGAGGAAAAAGAGTCTGCAGAATGTAGAACTGTAAATAGGACATGTGTCCTACAAACCCCTCCTCTCTCACCATCTGACAGAAAGATGACGACAGCCAGAGGCAGTGGATGACTACAGGGAAATGGTTTCTGGCCACAGCAGGGCAGTTTTACTTATGAATTCGCAGCAGTGGAGGCAGCATGAATAAGCTAAGTCAGACCAAATCCCAGGATGAAGACAGAAAATTGGCACAGTATCACCCGACATAGGAAATATTGGGAAAGATTCACTTCTGGGAGAGGTAGAATACATGTTACTAACTCTTACAGTCCCTCATAAATTGATCACCTTCCAGAAAAAGCCACACAACTAAGAGTATAGGAGTAGGACAAACTGTACTTGATGGCTTTATTTTTTTTTAGGTTAGATAATTTCTTAGTGGGTTATAGAGGGGAAATGGGAGAAAAGCAAAGGGAGAGGGAAACAGAAGGGGAGAAGTGGGGAGAGACAGAAGCTGCCTCTTCGAGAGGGAGATGGAAAAGCAATGGCCTTATTTTTTTAAGATTCTTTTTCATACCATATATTCTGATCATGGTCTCCCAGTCTTTAATCCCTTTTAGATGCTCCTCCCCTCCCAACTCTCCCAATTTCATGACTTTCATTTCTGTAGTAAACAAACAAAAAAAATCCAGATTTTTAAAAAAGAAAATACAAGAAACACTCTCTTTCTCTCTCTCTCTCTCTCTCTCTCTCTCTCTCACACACACACACACACACACACACACACACACACACACATAAACGCACACATGCACACATACAAATTCTCTCTCACTATCTATCAAAAACAAAACCCTTAAAAGCAAAAAATAAAAGTAGGCAAATAAGACAAAAATGCCCAAACAAAGTAATATGAGACAAAAAGTCTATAGATATACCATTGAGTTCAATTTGTTTTGGCGTTCCATAGTTACTCATGGAGCTTACCCTGAAGTACAGTCTTAGTTCTGATCTACTGCCAGAGGAAGTTTTGATGGTATTTGAGCTAGACATTAGTCTACGACTATAGAAGAATGTCATTAGGCATTATTTTATCACTACATTGCTTTAGAAAATCATTTTAAAATGAAGGTTGTCAAAGGCTGCTAGTTAGTTTCCCAACTGTTCGACAGCTCAGACTCAAAATAATCACACAGAAACTGCTTGGTCTATTAGTTCTAACTTGTTGTTGTCTAGTTTTTACGTCTTAATTTAAGCCATATCCATTAATCTGTGTATTGGCATGTGGCAGTGGGTTACTGGCAAAGTTCTGGCATCTGTCTCCAATGTGGCTACATGGCTTCTCCTCAGACTCCACCTCTTTCTCCCAGCATTCAGTTTACTTTTCCCTGTCTGTCTATCCTATTAGGCCAAGCTAGTTTCTTTATTAACTAATGGTGTTTATAGCATATGAAGGGGAATCCCACATCCTACAAAATGAGAGAAAGAATGAACACAGATTTGGGTGAGTTAAGAAGGGTGGATTGATGTAAGAAGAAAGGAAGGAGTGTGGATAGCATCAAAGCATACTGTCCTAAATTCTCAAAGGACTACTAACATAAGAAAGTATATAGTAAAATAAAAAAATTTAAGACTACCACATTTTACAGCTAATAAATATTCACAATTACTGAACTTGCAGCCCTTATTTCAAGCAAATTCTAAATGATATTATATATATAAATAAAATGATATTATATATCTAAATTACATTCTCTGTATAAGTTTTGCCACAGGATAACAATACTCTAGACGGTGTGGTTTAAATTACATATTTGAAAGTACTTCTTCAAATCCTATTTACAATGCCACTTTATGATGACATGTTTGTTTCTTTTCAGCATTTTCATGGCACCTTCAGTGAAAGTGTGAAATAAAATTTCTATAGAAAGAAATAACTAATTTTCCCAAGTTATACCTGGAGACTTCTTTGAAAATATAATGATAGGCCAATCATAATGCTTCAGGCAAATTGTCTTAATCTTCTTTTATTATTGTTAGGATGTCCAAAAGTAATTTATTTGGAAAGGCTTAATTAACTATTTCCAGATCTGCAAATGTAAAATACTGTGTGAAATCCAAATGTACATGTAGATCTGATAGTTATCTAATCAGATGTCATGGTCAGCATGGTTGAATTTGCACATGCATTACAAATAGATAATGGTTAAGAGATGGGCACAGGGAAAAGAAGAGGCATGGTAGATTGAAGTCAGATCTTGAAGCAGATAAGACTGAGTGCATCTGAATCGACACTAGTCTGACTTTCATTATAAAAATATAAGTATAAAAATATCTTTTCTAGTAACTTATACAAAGGGCAATTTGAACTTCCTAATAAACGTGTGATCTTGTTATAAAAGTTAGTAAGTTCTTAAGTGCTGTTGATCAATATCTTTAAAGCAATTGGAAACTTAGGTATGGAAAGCATGTATTATAAGATTGATTCTTACAGCAGAAATCTTTATATCAAGCAGGTTCTTTGGAAGCACATGATAAAATGAATATCACTGTAGAAAGTGAGCCCTAGCACAGTGCATTATCAGCCAAGGTGATCTACATTATAAGAGACAACTGAAAGGGGAAGCTATGGACAGATAATCAATTTTTCTGTTGGTGTATAATGACTCTTGTGGTTTTTTCCTAATACACTGTCAAATAAGCAATAAATGTGTGTTAGTCCCTGATTTTTTTTTTACCAGCAGCATTATTGCAAGAATCATCAATAATTGCCTTTTTAACAGCCTAAGGTATGGCAATCAAACCATTAAGTCAGCTACTTCTACCATGACCATTCATCATTAATAATGTACACTAATGTAATGGATTTCATAAGTCACCAATATCTTCTATTCCTGTATAAAAAAATAATTTACCTTTCTGACCTAATTCTTAACCCAGAATGCTTAGTTTTTCATAATTAGATCAAGTGCAAATTTTCCCTGAAGCACAGATATTTATTTAGCATCTTTAAAACTTGTCTTTCAAATAGAGTCCAGGAGCATATTATTTCTCTTTATCTATCTTTCTGTGTATCTCTCTCTGTGTGTATGTGTGTGTATGTGCATGTAAATATATGTGTGTGTGTGTGTGTGTGTGTGTGTGCGTGCGTGTGTGTGTGTGTAAGAAGCATAAAATTATAGATGTTTCTCTAATGACTAATAGCAAATAAATATGTATGGATAAAGAAATCAGATTATTGATCTCGAATCAGATTTTTAGCTTAATATTAAAATGTAAATACCGGATTTAAATTCAGTATACAAGCTATTTATATGCTACTAAATACATATCATGTCTAAAATCTGATTTCTCCCTGAATGTCCCTTATTTACTGCAGAAGGTATTAGACTCTCTGACTTGTTGGTAAGTCAAGGTTCTTAATTCACCATGTTGTTTACTTTTTATTTACAAGAGAATATCTCCTTAACCTCACCACTAACTTCATTTATCAATGATCAAATAGTACATAGTAGACTTTGAGTAAATAGTGAAAGAAAATTAATATGAATTTCCATTGACCAATCCTGGAGTATCTTTAAATTGTAAATTTACTAAGGGAGGCTAACAGTGTGATATGACAATTTCATTAAACAAAAATCACATATTGTTAATTATGAGTTAGTTCATAGCTACTATGGAAAAGTAACTAGTTCTCTGTTATTCCATACATGAAACAGATAAAAATGCTGCTTTATTTATATATTACAATTTTAGTTTTCAATTTTCAGTGGTTAAAGAATAAGATCACTTTGAAGAAAACTTGAGGTCTCCACATTTATTACAAAACATTGTAATTTAAGACTGATTGAAAACTAAAATACAATAATAGTGTCTCCAATTAGACAAGTTATATGTTTTTATTTGAATTGTATTAAACCATGCCTATACCAAATTTATAAATGTGAGAGAGGCTAGCAAAGTGAACTACTACTTTCCTTCAATTTTAAATTTGTAAAATAAATTTATTTCACAGGAATGAGGGAAACAGAGCATTCAGATTAATACCAATAAAACTGACTCACAGAGCCTCCCTTGTTTCATTATCTGCACTAACACTGACTTAGACTCCAGCATCCTAAAAAACATAGTTATTTGAAGACTTTATTTTTAACATGGTACTTTATACCAAGCACTGATACTAGCTTGTATCTAGACCATATCACCAAATAAAACCTGTTTGAAGGCTCAAGTCACTGTTAAGGAATAAATCAATATGACTTTTTTTTTCATCACAACCATCATGAGCCATATCAAGATATCCACTGCCTTTTTTCCTAGACTAAAAGTTAAATCCTAAATTGAAAAAAAAAATCTACATATTTTTTAGTGAAAAGAAAGCAAACAAGTATTTTTATCTGAAGGCTATGATCACATAACAAACATAGTGTTCAAAAATATTTGCTAAGAAAGGTTATGTGGCCATCTTCTATAACCTGCGTATACCATTAAATGTTTCGTGCTTTCTGAGTATCTAAGCTGATACCAGAAAAACATTTTAAAAATTCCAATAAAAAGTCTACCCTCAACTCAATATTGTAAGGACAATACACATTTTTAAAAAGTGCCCCAAAGAGGGAACATGTAGAAATACATAGTTTCCACAATGAATGAATTCTTAGTTGGCCTTACTAACAAAGAATAATTGTTGTCACTCATTGGTAGTATAAATGTACAAACAGCATATTGTTAACACACTCAAATGTCCCACTAAAATAAGACAACTGTGAGTTTATATTACTTGGCCCTGCACTCAGAGGACCCCTAGTCCTGAATAAAGAACTAGCATACAATCAACTGTATATGAAAAGGAAAAAGTAATCTTTAGACAGTTAGTTCTGAGACATTCAATTCTCTATTCCTTTAGGTGGAAAGAAGCACCATCTTCCACAGTGTGACAGAGTACAATAAATGATTCATCTCACTCCATCTGTTTTCCCACTGACTATGGGCCAAAACAGTACTTCAGAGTGGGGTAAATTACCTACACTCCAGATCACTGCTGAAATGTGTTGTAATGATCTGATATTTTCTTTTCAATCAATTTTTAAAATTTTATTTTAAATACTAACCAGTTTTCCCTCCCTCCTCTCCTCTGGATCTCTCCCCTCACCTTCTCCCTACTCCCATTCACTCCCCCTCAGTCCCCAATGAGATGGGGTAAGACCTCCCATGGTAATCAACAAAGCATTCACATCAAGTGAGGCAGGACCAAGCTTTCCTCCTGCACACTTTTCACCACCTTCCTTCAACAATTTTACAATTCTGTAGCAGAGTCTTGAAATGAACTTAGAATTAAATATTAGCCATAAACTTAGATCAGACCTGGGGCTTAATAACAGTTTCTTTTTCTTCCAAACTACTCTTTTTCTTCTCTGTAGTAAGAGGTGCAGGCTGTGTTCCCAGTACCTAAGAGGAGCGCAGGCCAATTGTTCCATCCCACCCTGTTCCCAGCTGCTGGGCTAGCTTACATTTGAAATACATATGGAAATTGTATTAGTTAAATTACTGCCTGACCCACTAGTTTTAACCTCTTATACATATTAGTTTAACCCATATCTAGTAATCTGTGTATCACCATGTGGTTGTGGCTTACTGGGAAGATTCTAGCCAAAGTCCATCTTGGGCTGGAGAAACATGGCGTCTGCCCCAGTGCCTTCTCTCTCTCAGCCTTCTGTTCTGTCTAGTCCACCCATCTAAGGGATGCCCTATCAAAAAGCCGAGGCAGTTTCTTTATTCAACAAATGAAAGCAACAGAAATACAGAAGGCCCCTCCTACACCAATTCTACATCTTTCTAATTATTGTCATCAGTGCTTACCTTTTTTTTTCTTGAAAGGAAATATTGGTGTTTTAGAGTGAGATACTGAAATACTGCATTTGTTTCATTGATGATACTGTATCAGTTAATGCTCAAGAACTAAGGACTACAGAACTTTCTTGACAAGGCTAAAAATTAGGAGTTAGTTGAATAGAGAAGTGAAATAGTATTTCCTAAATGATTAATATCATTTTTTAATATTCTTTGAATAAAAACCTAGTTGGATAAATTAATTCTTAAAATCTGGCACAGATGAAGAGTTCTGAGCTACCTAACAAAATTAATAGGACTTTGCCCATAAACTGTAGTGATACTTTATGTATTTTTATAAATGAAATGAGGTGAAGAACCAGAAGGTAAAACTAAGCCACTAGAGGCCAAGCAGTGGTATAACACACCTTCAAATCCAGGATTTGGAAAACAGAGACAGCTGGAACTCTGTGAATTCAAGATGCCATTCTGTTCTACACAAGATCAATGCAAAAACAGGTCCAGGTTATGATGACTCTCAACTTTAGTCCTTGAGAGTCACATACCTTTAATTGTAGTTGGAAACTATTAGTTTGTTCTTGGTTGCTCAGCCCTGAAATAAGCACACAGAAATTATATTATTTTCAGGACTGTTTGGCCAATTGCTTAAGCATATTTCTGACTAACTCATATCCTAAACTAACCCATCTCCATTAATCTGTGCATCACCATGAGGTCATGGCCTACTGGCAACGTTTGACAGGCTTTAGCAGAGGTGTCTGTCCCGAGAGGTTGCTACATGGCTTTTCCCTGTTTGGCCTTCTTTCTGCCAGCATTAAGATTAGACCCCCTCCACCCCTGCCTAGCTCTATTTTGCCCTATCACTGGACAATGCAGTTTCTTTGTTCATTAACCAATAAAATCAAGACATATACAGAAGGACTTCCCACATCATTTAATCCCAGCACTAGAGAGGAATATAAAGCAGGATGAGACAGAAACTCACTCTCTTACAGTTTGAGGATTTCTTAGAAGTAAGAACTCTCTAGTGAGTGAAATGACTACTTTGCTCTTTTGATCTTCAGGTTGAACCAAATATCTATCTCTGGGTTATTATTACTCATGCTATAATAAATATTACCTTTGTTTTTAAAATCTTCTGAATCCAGAGCAGAATAAATCTTTGAAAGTATGAATAACCTTTAAAAGACTGTTTCCTCTTCTCACCATATTAATCAGCAAGTTTTAGGAAGAAAATATAATAATGTAAACATTAAGGAGACCTTGACTTCCTTTTTGAAGAACAAAAAAGCTCTAAAATCATATTTATACCACTATTGACCAGATGTGGAAGTTTTGAAAAGTGTTGTTATAAATGTTGAATATAAACTGATTCAAATAGCAAGGGGGAAATTCTGTTGAGAAATAGCCATTTATCATGTTAAAGTCGTAAGTAAGGTGATCAGTGACTGGAACCTTTCTTCTTGGCGTTTTCTATAATAGAAAATAACTTTCTTAGGCTGCTTCAGTGTTGGCAGTATCTGAGTTTGCTCCAGACCATCTGCTTCTCAGTACAAAGGTGATTTCTTTGCCCCAGAGGACAAAGAACTGCCTCTGGAGAGAGAGGAGCCAGGCAGAAGTGGCCTTTAGGCAAATGTCAGATTATTAAGGGAAAAGAGAAAAACACCACCAGGATGAGTTCGTTTATTTTGATTGGACATGTAAATTAGGGTAGCCAAAAGGGTACTTTTGATTGTTAGACATCACGTCAGTACTTTGATAGTTGAAAGTTGATGATCGACATCAGGAGCTGGAAGTCATGAAATTAGGGGATGAACATTGGGGGTTAGCTTTTGGAATGTAATGTAATGGTTTTAAGCAATGCAGAGGAAATGGTATGATGTGGGATTTCCCTCTGTATGCTGTGGATACCATTGGTTAATAAAGGACTGCTTTGGACTTATAGCGGGGCAGAGCTTAGCTAAGTGGGGAGGGCTGAGCAGAATGCTGGGAGAAGGAAGGCAGAGAGTAAGAGAGAAGCCATGTGGCCCCACCAGAGACAGACATTGAAACTTTTCCGATTAACCACTGTCACTTGGCAATGCACAGATTAATGAAGATGGATTAAATTAAGATGTAAGTGTTAGTCAATAGGAAGCTAGAACTAATGGGCCAAGCAGTGGTTTAAATAATATAGTTTCTGTGTGATTATTTCAGAAGTGAGGACAGCTGGGAAACAAACAAGTGGTCTTTTCTCACAACAATGGGAGAAGTACAAAACCTCCTTGAACCTGCTTGAGCCCTTCAAGGGTCACCTTCCTTCTTTGCAGTTTAGAACATTTTTTTCTCATAAAATTACCTGAAGCATTTTACATTGTACTCACAGTTCTTTTTGCTGAAAAGAGGATACCTTTTGAAAGGGAACAGAATACCACCAGGTGACTCTCTGTCCACCCTTATGCTTCTACAAATGTCAAAGATTTTCCCCATCATCCTTCCTATTTAAACAGAGCAACTCAGAAATTGTCCCAAGACTAAAGATCAAGCCTTAAAAGATCATGTGCTGAAGAAAATGGATATTGTAGGTTTATGTCTACTGCATAAAAATCTCTGCAGGAGACAGCTACAGCAATGACCAAGTGCAAAAGTAAAAGAAATAATCAAGCAAACTGTCAATTCAACTATGATTAGGTGCTAGAAAATTGATGGGGTGATGAAGGAATGAAGAAATGACAGACAGGGACACAGACACATGTACAGAAAAGTTGGGATTGGATGGGTGATATTTACTATGATGGAGTCTCACTACACAACAACCAAAGTCTTAAATACTCTGCTTAGCTCCAGAACAGGCTTAACAAGTATCAGTAGGAGGTCTCTGTAGAGGAGCAATCTCAGACTGCAAATATTTTTGAGGAGAAAGCAGTAGTAATGCCCACTCTATCAAAATTAGCCCAGACCAGAAGATGGCTTTGCCAAATCTGATGAGTCTGAGGTGTACTGTGTCATTAGTACACTAGTTTAGCCCCAAAATAACCACACAGAAACTGTATTAATTAAATCACTGCCTGTCCCATTAGCTCTAGTTTTTGATTGGCTAATTCTTACATCTTAATTTAACCCATTTCTATTAACCTGTATATCACCACGTGGCAATGGCTTATCGGGTAAAATTCAGCACATCTATCTCTGGCAGCAAGGCATGGCATTCCTGTACTAGGAGATATCAGTGGTCCATCCTCCCACAAGGAATGCTCAGTAGCCCCACATTGTGCCAATACTTTGTAAGTCAGCCATTGGAAATAATATGCAAGCAATTTTCTAAGTCTATAATTTACCATTACATGGATGACACTTTCCTATCTGATTTGAACATGGATACTTTAGAAAGAATGTTTGAAAAGGTAAAGAAAGTTTTGCCAAAATGAGGATTACAAATTGCTCCAAAAAAATACAGAGAGGTTTACCTGGCTCAGCAGCAGCAACAGATAAAAAGCCATGCATTTTAAAATGTGGCTTCCTGGGCCATTCTGCCAGTGTGAACTCCAGCTATGGAGCATTCCAATGGCATTTGTGGGCTTAGGTGTTTGTGTGCCCACTCAAGGTCAGGAGCAAAGTACCTGAGACCATGCCCATGGCTCATTGCTCCCTGCCTGGGCACATAGCAGGATCAGATGTACTGGGTGTGGACAAGAAGGAGAGTATGGCAGATTCCCACCACCATACAGAGGTATTGCCAGGCCATGTAGTGTGTTCCATGACAGATTTAACTTTTACTCAGAATAAAAAGGGTTTATATGCTGCATAGTGCTGTCCAGAGTTTAGGTAGTGAGTATGGCTCCCACCTGGCAGTCCTAGAGCTAAGGTGAACTACCTCCACCATATTTAAAGCCTGAGAGAGGTGAGAGGTGGAGCCAGCACCCAGGGCCACTGAGACCAAGCTGCTTAGTATTTTAAAAAATGCTTCTGGTCAGAAAAAAATTCAGATAAAGCAATAAGGACAGATTCAGACATAAAATTTTTAAGTGGATCACAATGTTGGATAAATGTTTGTAGGCTTGGGAGAGAGAAGAAAGAGAGTATACAGAGTTGGAATAGAAGTAAATCATTTAAAACAAAGTCTTTAAGGAAACAAAGTATAAATTGTCATAGATTAAAAGGAGTGAAGAAAAATAAGCCACATAGAAATGGAAATTTCACAGAGAGTCTGGATTATTATTGTATATTATTGTGTCTGGAATATATTATTGTGTTTCCTTTGAATATTTTGACTGTGAAGGAGCTAAGTACAGAGAGACATTTCTTTGTATGGACTGCTAAGCTAAACTAGCATGTATATTATAAAAGTATTTTGACTTCAGAATTTGGGTCTAAGAACATGTTGCTTGGGAAAAGTGGTTCCTCTTTTGTTTTCACAGAAGATGAAAATCAATGGATTTCTTCCAGGTGAATATGGTTTCATGGACCAAGGCCTCCTAAAAGGTTACCATGAATACCCTCAAAAAATTACTTTGCCCAACTGCTGACTGAGATGAACCTAGCACACAGGATCCACCATGAAAGACCTGATTAACAGTGTCTCCAAACAGCAGGAAGCAGTATGGACAAAACTATGCCCATATTCCCAAATATTATTTATAATTGTTTGTTTACAATAATAATATGATATAGATATAAAAATTTGGATTGGTATGGATCTTGGTTTATTGATACAAATTTAAGGTCAATTTTGTTATATGTATATTTCTGTTCTTAATATATTGTGATTGTGTAGTTCATTTAAGGAAGATAATTAAGAAATATAGGTTAATAGACAATCATCTATAATATTCAAGATTGTAATCATGTTAGTTAGATTTTCTAGATGTGTAGAGATATATTTCAGTTAGTTAGGTATTCTTCAAATCTTTCAGGGATATTCAGAATATGGCATTTAAATGCTTGAAAATTTTAGGACTTTTCATTACAATGAGGCACATCTGTTCCTGGCAGCACCAGTCTACTTCAAGAGGAAGATGGCATCAAAGAGGCTCCTTAGCCATTTGGGCAAGAAACTGCTCTTGCCTGGACTGATTCCCTGGACATGCGGTACCCACAGAGAGATTACGGCTGAACTTGCCTAAAGGTGAGATGGTCCTTCAGGGCTTCTGCTTCATGAAAGAGTCTGCCAGACATTCTGCAGGATACAGAAGAAAGTGACTGAACTGTCTTTGAAATTTCCTGCTTCATGGAAAGGTCTGCTGGATACTATGGACCTGTAGGCTGAAGATGGATGCCCCCACGGTATATAAGAACTTTGGGTGACTGTCCAGGCAGCAGATGTCTCTGTCAATTCTAGAGTTTTGGAAGTTGCTTACAATGTAGTTCCTATTTACTTAGGTAATATTATAGCCTTCTGGAATCTTTGATGGAGTGGAAGAATAGATAGACACAGTTATAGTTTTCTTAGTTATGATGAAATATTAAGTAAATAGAAATATTATAACTGAAATTCTTGCTTGATACCTGTTATATGTAATTTTACTATGTTAAAGTTAAAACATTCCTTTTTATTTAAACAGAAAAGAGGAGGTGACGTGAGAGTTCCCTCTGTGTGTTGTTTGTATTGGTTAATGAAAAAAGAAATCGCCTTGGCTTGATAGGGCAGAACTTAGGTAGGCAGAGAAGACAGAACTGGATTATGTGAAGAAGAAAGCAGAGCAAGAGAGATGCCATGGACTGCCGAAGACAGACTTGGGAATTTTCCTCAGTAAGTTACTGCCATGTGGCGATATGCAGATTAATAGAAATAGGTTAAATTAAGATGTAAGAATTAACCAATAAGAAACTCGAGCTAATGGGCCAAGCAGTGATTTGATTAATACAGTTTTCTGTGTGGTTATTTTGGGGCTAAGGTACTCTGGTGGTGGGGCACGCAAGTGGCTCCTTGCAACAGACTTCTTCCATTCAGTAGATTCACTAGGGCTTCCTAAGCTCACCAAAGCAAGTGTTTAGGGGAAAAATGCAAAGGATCATAGTAAGTTCCCAGAAGTCAGATACTAGAAATATAGTTCAAAGTTTCCAGCTTCTCCTCCTTTTCTTTTGTTTAACCAGCTATAAATGCAAGATTCGTATTTTAAAAATAAACAATAGTCTCTATTGTCTCATATCTTTGTCTCTCATCATCACATACAGTTCACATAAACCAATGTGAATGACAATACTTGTCCCATTTTCCAGGCAAGCATTTAAGAAACTAATCAATGCTAAAAACTTTTTATGTAAGAAAACATTACCAAATTAATTATCAGAAACCCAAATGGACAATCAGAACAGTAACATACCAGCAGATGTCTTTTCTGCTTCTCCTGCCCAACTTTCCACACTCAACTCATAACCAATAATGTATCTGCTAATATAACACTCAAAATCTCATTGGCTCCTCTCAATGATCCACACTCTATCAAGCTACCACTTTTTTCTCAATTCCTTACTATCTACATTGATTAGATGTTGCTCATCCACTCCATTTGGGAATCTGTTGGCAAATCTACTTGAAGTGCAAATAATCCACTCCCCATCTCTTGTATAATCTTTTGTAATCTTTTGTTGGTCTCACAACATTCATATTTTACATTTTGACATTTGTACATTTTTCTTTCCTTTTCTTTTTCTTTTTCTTTTTTTTTCTTTTCTTTTTTTTTTTTTTTTTTTTTGGTTTTT
>JAQHUG010000579.1:7652-40675 GCA_028555095.1 Dicrostonyx torquatus | reverse complement strand
TTATTTAAGGGTAGATTCGCAGAACATAGTCCTCTGTTCAAATGGGAAAACAGCAACTGAAATTAGCATCCAGAAGAAGGGCAGGCACATGCTTTACATTGGCATTTATAGTGTCAGGGGCCACACCCAAGTGGGTAGGTAACTAAAAGTCTACTGGCTGAAGGATTTCCTACAGCAATTCATTCTATCTTCAAATTTTAAGTTATGCATAAAGACACCGTATGAGCTCTATACCTTGGGAAAATCTTGTCAAAAACCCCTTTTCCTGTAACTTCAAAGTAAATATATTCACTAGCTATATTGTACCTGGAGCTGGCTATACAGAGTGCCTCCTTCACACACATATTATGATATTACTGTTTGTTCTCCTTTTTCCTACACTAATTTTAGCTTTGAGAAATCACTTTACATTGAATGGATTTACAAAGAATCTGATGCTTTCAGGAAATTCAAAGTTTGAGAATGTAGTGCATACTTCTGCCCTAGAGAAAACACTGTATGAAGCATCCCAAGTTTTCTCTCATTACAGATAGGATGTGGGATTTCCCTCTGTATGGTGTGTTTACCATTAATGATTAAAAACTTGCTTTGGACATATATCAGGGCAGAAGTTAGCTAGGCTTGGAAAATTAAAGTGAATGCTAGAAGAAAGAAGGGTACAGTCAGAGAGATGCCATGTAGCCCCACTAGAGACAGACACCAGAATTTTAGCCAATACATCACAGCCACTTGGCAATACACAGATTAATAGAAATGGATTAAACTAATATATGAATTAGCTAATAAGAAGCTAGAGCTAAGCTTAATACAGTTTCTGTGTGATAATTTCAGAAGTCTCTGTGGCTGGGAAATGAACAAGTGGCCTCGTTACTACACAGATATAGTCTGGACTTTCCTTTTAACTTAGTCTCAGTTTTCTCATTTGTATCTTTGCCCTTTATTCTTTTAAAAGAGAACAAAGAATGATCCTGCGTTCAAACTTCTCCCTTTTCATAGGCCATACACCTTTCCAGAAAATGAATGTGATGGGCTGCAATCATATATGTATCCCAAGTGACACAAAGCTGGCCAGAGACAGGTGGCCACATCTGTTCCAGTTTATCAGACCTAACTAACATGATGTTCCATAATCATTATTGTTTTTATCCCGAATTATAGTGTCAATCTGTTCAGAATTAATATGTATTACTCTACCACTTGTTACAAAATTTTCAGCTTATTTGTTGGACCAAATGCTACCCTAATCACTCAGCCACAATTCCCTCTGAAAATAAAGAGAGAATGTATATCCAGAGGTTATGCTTCCATTGCATGTCAAAAGATGTTTTTACATAAATGGGTAATATTTTGATTCCCGGTGAATACTTTCTCATGTTAATATAGACAGCTAGCTAGGTATTCAATGCACTGGTTAAATTGTTTTTAATGGCATTTCCTAATGCATGCTATATTCAGGTTTGACTGTTTTCATACAAAGGAAAAGTTGGCATGTTATTTGTTTCAGTCAAAATAAAGTCCATATTTTTAATATTTGGGAAATAATCAGTTTAATTTCCTCTTCTACTTCATGTCCAGTAATTGATAAAAATTGTAAATCCTTCAAACCATAGCTCTATTGTATTATAATATGATGAATCACTGTATTGTAACTTTATTTCTCTTTCCTTTTACATTTTCCCTGAAGCTATCTAAACACATAGCTTTTATTAAGGAGAAAAAGTTATTAATTTATAATTATTATGTAAAGGTTAATTGACTAACATTCTCTAAATGACTTTCATACCATCTGGTGATTTTCTGATTGATGTAGAGGAAGGTGAGTCTCCAAAGCTGATGAAATTTAAAATTTAAGTGGGTTTCAGAAGCCAAAGAGATTAAGAGGATATACAAGTAGGAAACTCCATGAACATATGTTTAAGTTCTCAAAAACATAAAAATAAGAATAGTAAGAGTAAATACTGAAAACACAGTTACCTTTTACCCCAGTGTTTTGGGGAGAGGTGCTGTGTTCTGGGGTTTCTTATTAGTGCTGCATTAGTTTCCTTGAGTGTGTGGAATGGCAATGGTGTCTGGACAATAAGAATCCTATTAGCTTGATACACGAGAAAGTTATGACCTTAGTTGAAGGCATATCAGAGAAAACTAATCAGAATTCAGTCAAGAATTAAATTTGAACTTTCATGTTGATGTCTCCTTTAATTTCACTGTGGCTATAGAAGGCATTATAAGGTATGGTTATAGCCAGTGCCCCCAACTCATTGTTAGACTTTGCCCAATAACTACCCTCAGTCTATCATAGTAACTATGCACAGCCTGCCTTAAGCATTTGAACAAACTGCTTTGCAATTATTAGACATGTTATGAGAAAATGTGAACAGCTTTGACCAGCAAATTTTCAATATATTTTTTCCCTTGGGCAAGAATAAAACTTAAAATAAAACTCCTGGGACTCTGACATTCTTCTCAGCACATAACACATACCAGGAGAGAATAAAAGGGAAAAAGACATGAATATTTGAAAAGGCCTTTTGAATCTTGCAGGCATAAAGTAGAAGTATATATCATTCTCACAGACCTGGAGTCCGTGCAGATACACATTGAAAGACAGGCTTTGTACCATCATCCTCTGCTGATCTGTCAAAGGAAAGGGATTCACTCTCACCTTTTCAGGGTGTCTGCCATTAGATACATTAATATGGATGAACCATCACAAAATCAAAAAGCAGCAAGAAAGGTGAGCTTAAAGTGAGAGATTTAAAATATGTTTAAGTTGTGCTTTAATTTGAGGGTTATACTTTGAGGTGCTATGATTACCTTTCTGTCTCCACTTACCCAGGAAGGAAAAAAAAAGCTTTAATTAGATTCTTTAAAGTCCACTTGTCAGCATTTTGCTAAACATTCCTCAAGCTTTCCAATAAATGAAAGAATGAACTGATGCTGACAGGAGTTGAACAAGATTGCTTTTTTCTGTCATAGCTTCTGCTATTCTGATGTATTATTTTTAAAGTAAAATACAAGATATGTCTTTTCAACATATCCTGCAACTGAAAATTGTTTCCATTCACAATAATTTAAGCAACAATTCATATTTATTTTGTTAACAAATTTCTATCAAAGAGTAAATAATAAGCACGTATATTTCTATAATACTGTACATTCAAAATTAACTTTCAGTTATTTCATATCTCATCACTTCATGTCCCTATAATGCCATAGTTTAATAATGATGTGATAACTGTGACACACATGGCTGACCCATGCATAATATATATATATTTTTTCTAAAGGCCTGGGCAATGAGCTTGATACCTACTCTTAATGTAAAGAAAATGAAAAAACACATAATATTGTTGCTAAGAAGCAAGCCTGATTTAACTTGGAGTTTTTAATCTAAAATGTTTATTGCATAATGTAATACTAAATTATTTTATTAAAGTGAACAAAACAAACCTTCATTCTATAAAATACAAATTTACTGAAACACCAAAAGAAAAGAAGCAAAAAAAACTATTTCTTGGTAATTTATGGACATATCAAATTGTCAAATCTTATATTTCAGGTTTAATATGATGTACCAGGTTGATTTTAGAATTTCAATTTTTAAAAAAATATTTTGCTGTCCTAGTCCAATAGCTAAATTTTGCAAGGATTATGGCTTATCTGAAGAAGTTATGACATGTATTTACTAAGTAACATAGTCCTTGACATTTTTAGTAGATTGCTTAATTGTGAGTAATTTCAGATTATTTCATTTTAATTTGAACAGTCTCACATGTGCTTTACCAAGCTTTCTTAGTGATGACATTTTCCATATTTGGCCATGCCTATTATCAACATTGATTCAGTGCTGCCAGTTATAGAGTTGATTCATTCTTTAAGGTTTTTGCAGTAGTGACCTTTGTCTGTTCAAAGACCTCACACAGAACACCAGTGTGTATCTAGACATCACCTTGTCATCATGAAAACAGCTTCTCAGTCTTTCCCAACATTGACACTTTTCAAAATGTGCCTACTGATAGACACAGTAGGGTCAAGACTGGTTTATAGGAAAGCAACAGCTTTCCTGATTGGATTTGGGGCTTGCTCCACAGGAGGGAAAGAAAGTCTGACTGATACTGTAAACATGGTTTTAAAAACACATGGTTTGGGGGTCATAAGCCATAGAGGTGATACTATTGATGCTTTTCTTAATGGTTCCATGGCCAAACTGTTTTCTAAATACTAATGCCCAGATGCATATGAGTAATACCAATTGAATTCAGTGGGTTTAATAAACAAATAAAAGGGGGACATGAAATTGGTAGGGAGAGATGATGAGGACTCCTGAAAATGATAGATGGAGACAAATGAGGGTTATAGATAATTGAGTTGTGATGTATGATATTTTTAAAGAATAAAATCGTGGAGTGTCACTCAAGTTGAGGTTGGCCAGTGCTTACACCTGACTAGACTGGAATGAATGGTTTTGTGGAAAAAGCTTACCTGAGTGAGGTTTTTTTCTTCTCATGTACCTCATCTAAAAGGATGCATGGTATCAACACATTTTATGCCTACCATCCTTAACAGTGAAATGGGTTAAGATAGTGTCTAACAGGCATGTCTTCCCTGTAAAGACATTTCTACAAATCTCTAAATTTTTATTAATATTTTACACTTTTTTTTACTTCGTTTTATCTTTCAGATTAAAATCCCAATGTTTCTCCCTCTCTCTCACATACCCCTCCTTGATCTCTTTCAAATTCATGACCCCTTTTATTACTACTGTTTTGCCTGCATATTTACTCCTAAATATACTATATTCAGTCCAAATAACACTATGCCTATGTATTTTTTCAGAAGAGACCATTTGGCACTGGACAATCAGTTGGTGTGTACTTCCCTGGAGAATTTCACCTCTCCTACTCCGAGATTTCCTCAGTTGTCTATAGTACCTTTTTATAGTTAAGACCCTGTGGACCTTCTGCCATCCACTTTGACATGTCCATTGGTGTCATCCTTGTTCACCTCATGATTGCAAAATCCTGTTGGTGAGAATTTATGGCTTCTGTTGTTACTAAAAGACATGAAGTACACAGTCAACAAGACAAAACAACAGTCTACAGAATGGGAAAAGATCTTCACCAACCCCATATCAGACAGAGGAATGATCTCCAAAATATACAAAGAACTCAAGAAATTGATCATCAAAAGAAGAAATGATCCAATAAAAAATTCAAATACAGACATAAACAGAGAACTCTCAACAGAGGAATCTAAAATGGCTGATAGACACTTAAGGAAAGACTCCAACATCCTTCGCTATCAGAGAAATGCAAATCAAAACAACTCTGAGATTCCATCTTACACCTGTAAGAATGGCTAAGATCAAAAACATTGATGACAACTTACATTGGAGAAGTTGTGGGGTAAAGGGAACACTCCTGCATTACATGTGGAATGCAAGCTGGTACAACCCCTTTGGATGTCAGTGTAGCAATTTCTCAGAAAATTAGGAAACAACCTTTCTCAAGACCCAACAATACCACTTTTTGGTGTATATCCAAAAACTGTTCAATCGTTCCACAGGGACATGTGCTCAACCATGTTCATAGTAGCATTGTTCATCATACCCAGAACCTGGAAACAACCTAAATGCCCATCGACCAAGGAAGGGATAAGGAAAATGTGGTACATTTACGCAATGGAGTACTACACAGCCAAAAAAATAATTACATCTTGAAATTTGCAGGCAAGAGGATGTATCTAGGAAACATCATATTGAGTGATGTAACCCAGAGCCAGAAAGACAAATATCATATTACTCACTCATAAGTGGTTTTTGAACATAAAGCTAAGAAAACCAGCCTACAAATCACAATTTCAGAGAATCTAGACAACAATGAGGACCCTAAGAGAGACATACGTGGATCTAATCTACAAGGAAAGTATAAAAAGACAAGATCTATGAGTAAATTGGGAGCATGGGGACCATGGAAGAGGGTTGAAGGGAAGGGTAGAGGAAAGGAGAAGAGCAGAGAAAAATGTATAGCTCAATAAAATAAATAAAAAAAGGAATTTAAAAAGTAAAAAAGACATGATTTTAAGCAAAACTCCCTGATCTTCTGGCTTTTACAAACTTTTTACTCCCATTCCTCAATGTACCCTGAACCTTAGATGCAGGAATGTTTTGTAGATGTATCCACTGAGGCTGCCCTCCATAACTCTGAACTTTGATTTCTTGTCATTTCCTGTAGTGATCTTGTCTGTTACAAAGAGAAGGTTCCTTGATGAAGGATGAGAACTACATTTATTAGTGGGTATAAAGACAAATGTTGAGATGATTCTTAGAGGTTATGATGGTTTATTAAAGTAGTGGCTAGGATATATATTTTCTAAGCCATTTTTAAGTCTAGTTCTTATTTGGGTGGAGAGAAATTAAATACTACTTCCAGGTTATTTATATACACATGTATTATTTGGAATAATCTTGCAAAGATAGTGGGTTCTTTCTCTAAATTATTTGTTTCTTTGTTATGTCATGATGAAATCATGATTAAATAGATTATTTGTGTTTTAATTTAATGTAGTGAGTCTTTACTGCAAAATGATTCCAGTTTTATTCACTGGAGGTATTTTTAGAATTATCTTTTGACAAAATACTAATAAAATAATATAAATTTATTTATAATTAAATTTAGGAAATTACTGAATAATAAACTTATTAAAGTTATTGACAAATATTCTGTAGCATCTATGAAAATGTTACAAGATTTAATTAGAAAAGTCATATTTTACCAAATCCCCAGAATGCCTCTTACATAAATCATAATGTTTGGTTTATATTTCATGAAACTTTAGTGGCAGAGCTAATTACTACATAGCAAAAGCGATATTTTAATGTATAATATCATTCACCTGTGGTCTCAAAAAATAATATCATCAGTCAAAGTCCTTCCACATCTACGTCACCAACTCTGTGGCTTCCAGTAGTCTCTCCATCACTCCCAACTTCCTTAGCATTTATCCTCTTCTCATTACATCACAATCTCCACATATCTAACCTGATTTTAAGCCATCTAGTTTTTATGAATGTGTGCAGAGACCTTGGAATGATTGACATCCATAAAAAAACCACTATCAAACCTTTTCATTTTGTATATTTTAAAACATTAATTGGAGAAAATATTGGAGAAAACATTTCTCTCTCCAGAAAATAAATGAAAACTTGGCCTTTCCTAAAATGTTTTTAAAACAAAATGTACCACCTTTAAGCTTTTTGTTTCATCAAAAGAGATATATTAGCCAAATAAAGTAGTAGAACATTGTAGAAATTCATTGTTTAAGTAATTTTTCATATTAAAAGAGATTCTCATTTTATTTCTACACATCTCTGACCTTTTATTAAGTTTCAGTTCTTGGCTAGAGAGCATGGAAGAGGAAAGCAATGTAAATCTTAGTGAGACAAACTCTTGTAAATGGCATGTCCTTAGTAATTCAGTAGATTTCTTCCCATTAGATGCACTGAAAGCACAGCCTAGCGGGAATATGCAGCGGTACAAACTTGGGAAAGTGCAGACCAAGCAACTTTCAAAGATTGATGGGATAGTTCTCAGATTGGATTATGGAAGTTAAGATCTATGGCAAGCCAACTGGCAAAAGAAAATAGACCTGGGAGGCATGCCAAGAAGAGTACGTGTTAAGGTGAAAATGGGGTCAACTCACAAACATGAGCAGTACAGGCTAAAACTTAAAGGCTGTGTTTTTACAGTACTTGGCAAGGATGCAGGAAATGAATTTGGATTTTGATTTCCTCCGTGAACTATTTGAGAATCATTTTAAAGAGAGCATCCATAATCCAATAAAACTCTTTTAGGACAATCATCCAATCCAGACCAGCATCTGGCTATCAGAACACAGGGAAACCTATTAATCTTCTCACCAAAGTGCACATTCAGAAGCACATGGAAATACAGACTCCTGGAAAGCTGTATTTTGACCATCGTAAGGTTAGAGTTTCAAAGATGTCATATTAATCACAGCAAAATCTATTTATTTTGTTAAAATTACTCTATTTTTATTAGGTGGAAAATAACTACAATATAGAGAAATCAAGAAGTCAAGCCATTTATCTTCAATGATAGGACCTACACACACACACACACACACACACACACACACACACACACACATACACACACTTTGCCCCAAAGCCTAGTGTGTTCAAATTGGAAATGATTCTTAGTAACACATTCATTGACATCTGAGATATACAGAACATATGGAGAAGGCTTTTGAGACTAGGGACTGCATAAGTTCCCATGAAGAGAGAACAGGAACAAGTCAATAAAACTCTGAAGGTTATCAGCGCTTCAGCCACATCAACTGCATTAAAGCCTCATGAAGATAATAGGAAGGGGCAATTTGCTCTTTCCATCCTTTCTAACACAGCATTTTCCCTGCAATAGGGCTGTGATTGTTTTTCACTCTTTGTTCTTTGTTCTTTGCTCTCAGGGTCCCGCCACCCAGTTCCCAAATAAATCACACACGCAGACACTTATTCTTTCTTATGAATGGTCTGTTTCTAGCCAGGTTTTCTTAAACTATCCAGTTTACCTTTTGCCTCTGGGATTTTACCTTTCTCTGTTTCTGCATTTCTTTTCTTTCCTTCTTTTTCATGTCTGACTGGGTGTCTGGGTGTCTGATCCCTTCTTTCCTTGCTCCTTCACATTTCTCTTCCCAGATTTCTCCTTCTATTTATTCTCTTTGTCTGCCAGCCCCACCTATCGTTTCTACTGCTTAACTATTGCCAGTTCAACTCTTTATTAGACCAATCAGGTGTTTTAGACAGGCAAAGTAACACAGCTTCACAGAGTTAAAACAATGCAACATAAAAGAATATAACAATCTTTATATCATTAAACAAATATCCCCAGCATCAACAAATGTGACACATCTTTAACTAATATTCCACAACAGGAGACACAAAGTTAGAAGTGTCATCTTGTAGACAGACAGTAACTTTGGTTTTATTTCCATCTCAGACTGATCAGCATTGAAAACAGTACACAAATCCACACACTTTATAAAGCACCCAGTCTTTGGTTGTTTTTTTTTTTTTTTTTGATGTAGCAGCACAAGTGGATGCAGCAATGGTTGCACAATTTGAGAGAATATTACAGGGATGGTGAATAAATATCCAATGTTTCCTGCCATAAAGCCTATAACAAAGTAATACTATGAATGTTTTAGTGTCAAACACTGTAGAGTATGTTCATGTATTGAAACATGGAAATGATGACACCTCATAAACCATTTTACATTTTAATCTACCACTTATAAAAAGACAGAAGAATAAAATTTTTAAAAATACCAAAAAAGATGACAGTAGATTTAGTAATCTAAATTTTAAAGCCTTAATCATGGGATTGTTCGTATCTCCAAAAATAGGAATTTTACTTTTAAGATGATTGACTTGTTTTAAAATAAATCTCTTTACTTTCATAAGCCTTAGATCTAGCAAAATGTTGCAAATATAATTCTGAGAACTCCAAAATACTTTTCCCTCAATTTCCACTACTATTACATTTTTACATAAGCATTTATCAAGACTGACACCAACAGGTATGCATCTGTGAATGTTCATGAGGGCTCTACTCTAGAAGGAAAACTATGGGTATCTAAAGGTTGCTAAAGGTGGGAGAAATAATCTTCTCCAGAGAAAAGTAACTCCTACTGGTTATCCAATACCAAATAGTCAGCCTTGAAAACATTCATACAGATAATATATAGACTGAGTAGATTATATTTACATATTTAAGAATTGGCAAGTTTGTCAAAAATTAAAGAAAAGGGGGCTACTAGTTTGAAAGAGCATCAGAGAAACTAAAGAGAAAGTTTTAGAGAGAGGAAATGGAAGGTGGAAATGGTGTAATTATATTATAACCTCAAAAAATTATTTTACAATAGATGTTCAATATTTGAACAAAGCAAATACTGTGTTTAGGTCCATTGCTTTTTACCTAATGTCCTTCTTAAATTCCAGGGTCCTACTGGAACACTGCACTGCAGCCATCCCAAGGTCCTGACAGGACATTCCACTGTAACTACCCTGGAGTATTGCCAGGATATCACACTACAGTCACCATGAGCTGTTGGCTTTTGTGGTTTGGGGAGTTTCTTTTGTTTTCCTTGATTAGAGGACTTTGGTAATTTTACATAATCCTGTTCAGGATTTATAGAATGTTGTTTAGCTTTTATAGAATGCTCCTTGGATTAAATTGTCTGATATTTTCCTCATTATTAGACTTTGGATTTCTGAGAGAAAATATAGGGAGGTCAAGTGTCATTCTTAACACATCCTATTAAGTGGACAGAAGATGAAAAGGCTTAGTGCTATTGTAATCTGACAACTTTGCAGAAGTAGTGTTTGCTATTCCTTTCCCCCCAACTTCCTCCTGAATTCAATGTGCTCTGGAGTAGGGAGGCTGGAGAATATAAAATTGTGTCTCTGTTATTTGAGAGGCAATTATCTATATAAGTTAATTGAAATTGCTAAAATACTATATTATTTCCAACTAACACTAACATAATTTATTGACTATTCTGTATTACTATCTTGAATTCCATTGTTTATTTTGTTGCTGCAATTGTTTTAGCATTGGCCAGTTGGTCACCTGTTCCTTTGAAAAATTTACTTTGTGAGTGTGCATGCTTAGGTGTGTATATATCTGAGTATCTCTTCAAATTCTGGTTACACTAAGTAATCCAGGATCATGATTAGTTTTAACCATCTTGGGATCTGAACTTCTTGAAGACTTCACTTATTATGTTGGAGTATAGTAGAATAAGTAAAACTGGAGCTCAGATTTATATGTTGATGCTCGAGATGCCTCCTTCTTCACCTTCTCAGCTGACAAAAAAAATCCCATATATAATAAACAGTCCAGTGTACACATTGTACATGTATGCAATTCACACTGTTGATATGGTGTTTTTGCTTATGTTGTTTACTTCAACTTCATACAAATTAGTGCCATCTGGGCAGAGGGAAACTCAGAGGAGGAATTGACTCCATCAGATTGGCTTGTGAACATGTCGGAGGAACATTTTCTTGATTAATGATTGATGTAGGTGGTGGGAGGACTCAGAACTGGTGGTGATGTGGTATCTCCCCATGTTAGGTAGTTCTGGATTATACAAGAGGGCAAATTGAGCATGTTATGGAAAGCAAACAGAACATGGTCAGTAAATAGTGTTCTAGCATGGTTTCTACTTAAGTTCCTGCCTTAAATTCCTGACTTGAATCAGTGACTAACTGTGATAAAGACATATAAGCAAATAAATCCCTTTTGTCTCCAAGTTTTGGGTCATAGTATTTTATTACAGCAATAGAAATCAAACTTGGGCACTTATTTATGTTCAACCGTAACCCAATACCACATAGATCATTCCAGACTGCTTCTCTTGCTGTATCCTTCCACATGAAATTAGTATACAAAATTTTCCTTTGAAAATTATTATACAAAAATCTATAGTTTTGTAAATGATATTATTCCTGTTACACATTTTGCTCTCATAAGCATACATTTTAAAAGAAAGAAAGAAAAACTTAATCAAAAGACTTTAAAATATCCATACACATAACTAGATTGCTCAGGGTACTGGCTGCTTTTTCAGAGGGCCAGGATTATATTTCTAGCATCCACATGGTAGCTTATAGCCATCTGTAATTCTAGGTTTAGGGATGCTTTTGTCCTTTTTTGTATCCACATGGGCATAAGATAAAAATGACCATACATGTAGGAAAACACTCATTTATACAAAATAATACAATAAATTTAAAAAGAAATAAATACTCAATTAAATGTACATACTTGTTTTTTATCAATTTACTTTTTATACAATTTACTTGTATTTTATAGGTCTTCTTAAATTTTTGTATTAGCCTGTAATTACAACACTTCTTCCCTCTCTCCAAACACTCTCAAACTCCCCTCATCCTCCTCCTTCTTCTAAATGGCCTCTTTTGTCACTAATTGTACTTGCATACATATGTGGGGGTATGTGTGGGTCTGAGTTGTGTGTCTCTGTGTGTGTATTCCTAAATATAATCACTCCAGTCCATAATGTATTACCTGATTGTGTATTTTCAGGGCTTACCACTTGCTACTGAACTACTGGTGGTGTTGCTTCCCTGGACAAGACCAGCTCTGCTCTTCTCAACTTCCATCGCTTGCCTATAGGCAATTGTGTAGGGGGATGCCTCATGGACTTTTTATCATATCCACTTTAATATGTCCATTTGTGTTGTCTTTGATCACCTCTTGTTTGCGCAGTCATGTCAGTGAGACTTTATGAGTATAGCTTCTGGTGTTACTAGGGGAAACAAAACACAGTCTTCCAGAGAACTCCATGATTTTCTAGCTCTTAGCATCTTTCCACTACCTCCTCTTTAATGTTCCCTGAGTCTTAGGTCCAGGAGGGTTTTCTAGATGTACATGTTTGGACTGGGTTCCACAACTGTGAGTTTTGACTGATTGTTGTTTTCTTTAGTGTTCTCTGTCTGTATCAAAGACAACTTTCCTTGATGAAGGGTAAGGACTATGCTTATCTGTTCATATAAGGACAGATGACAATAAGAATGACTAAAAAAGAGACAAGAAATCATACTGTTACCTATTTACCTTTAAAAAGCCTTCATGTACTTTGATGTATAATTATACATACATAGCTTTAATGAACTTTGCCTTATCTGGGCTGACAGTGCTCTCTTCAAGACCCAAAGGCCTTGTAACATAAACTCCAATAACAGACCCAGAAATCCCTTTTGAGTTGATGGTCAGGATTAAAACCAACAGAGACTCCCAAAATATACAGCTTATTACTGTTGACCTTGATTACCTTCCAGAGGTGGAAAGTAAGTCCCTATAACTGAAAATACCATGTACAACAGACGCAGGGACCCCTGATCCAGAACTTATCTCAATAGTACCTCCCAGAGGACAAGCTTTCATGGTACCAGAAATTCTCATTCACACTTCCAAAAAAGAGAGATAACCAAAATCCTACCAAGTTATAAGAGTCCTACAAATCACATCAACTACCATCAGGGCACAAATACCCTAAGGATATATGTATAACCTCAGTAACCAACAGTTCTCTAATTGGTTTTAAGACATACTCAAGAAGAAAGAATCCATGCTTAGTACTAGTAACCTAGTTATCTACTCAGTGCTAATGAAGTCATGATGATTGGATAAAGTCTACGACCACTGACTTACTAAACCAGCATAATCTCTAATAACAATCTATAAACATGTTCCATATCAATTAAGATTATCTTTGAAGTTATTTTACCCAAATACAGATATATGCCTACTAGATTTCTCTTCTTATTTCACTTTATGAATTAAATATCATTTTAATTTTTTCCAGAATAAGGAAAAATAGTTGTTCATTCTACAATACTAATAATATAATTAATTTTCTTTCAATTTTTATAATGATCCTCATAGGCCATTTCCTGAGTTTTGAGTATACCCCAATGATTCAATGAATTGATAGTTTTAAATATACAAATAGTTAAGTATTTCTATAAAATTTTAGATACAGTGATATTTTGTGTGAATAAATACACACAAATTAAAATAAAGTTAATTTTTTAGCATATGAAATTAATGAAAATATGAAAGTTTCCGAAGTTACTACTTACTCTGTGAAAATCTTCTACTATGTCTCATATCCACAAAATCTTATGCTTTACATCAGAAACTAGTATTTGAAGAAGGAAGCTGATTATAAATATCATATATCTTACAATAGCTGAAGAAGTCAAATAATTGTCAAAATTCATACTTTTAATGCGGAAAGGCAATACTGACTCAGAGTAATCTGGAAGGTTCTAATAGAAATTTGTTTTACATTTATTCAGTTAAAATCTTATATATATTAGATATTATACTGAATTCTTGTGATCTTAAGAGAGTTGAGACATGTCACTGATATCGCATAGCTTCAATATAGCCTGGATTGCCTCATGTCTGACTTTAAAATGTTGGTAGATTGGAATTAAGAAAAAGTAGAGAGATCAGAACAACTTATAGTAGTATTTGAACACCTGATACCATAATAATACTCAGAGAAGAATAAGTTTACCAATTTACTTGATGTCAGAAATAACAAAACATAAAAGATACATAAATCTTTAGCTAACACCAAGTTTCACATAAAAAGAAAAAGAAAACTTGAGTCACATGTCTTGTTTACTTTTCTACTACTACAATAAAATATAAAGACAAAGTCAACTTATAGAAGAAAAAGTTTATTTGAGCTTCTATTTCCAGAGTGTTAAATCCATGACAGAGAAGCAAAAGTTGTAGGCTTGGTGACTGAACCAGCAAAGTAGGGGGTTATATCCTTAAACATAAGCAGAAAGCCAAGAGAGGAAACCAGGACTGGTTCCTGGTTTCTGAAACTTCACATCTTGCCTACAGTGATGGGTTTCCTCCAGAAAGGCTGCGCCTACTAAGCATCCCCAAACAGCACTACTTAACTGGTACGGTATATACAAACATCTGAGCCTATGGGAGAAATTTCCATTAAAACCACCAAACTGAGCTACAGAAAATGAGAGAAAATGGTTAGTAGGTCGAGATATGAAAGTAAAATATGTTGATTAAGTAGATACTCTGTCTGAAGAGAGCAGTATAAAATATGTATGAATATTGAAAGACAGTAGGACACGTAGTAAAGATAACAGTGAATGCCCTTCTGAAAGTTAACAAAAATCTTTTGTATAAAGAATAACACGTGGCAGCTGGTACACAAGTTAGTGTTGTTTTAAAAACTGAAACACAAAGTAGTGAATTTGGATGTAAAATTAATATTCATGGTAATATCAAAAGAAGTTACTAAGTCAGACGTAACTCAGAGTCTAGGAATGTGAATTAGAAACCTAGCAGTGCCAAATTTTGGTTAGAGAATTAGTTACAGGAATATGGAGGAGGCTTAGCCAAAGGGACTAAAGGAATTTTAAAATGTTCAATTTTATATCCTTACACATATCAATTTGGAAATAGTTGCTTTTACAAATAAAGGAGGCAGTAGGAAGGTTGGAATTAAAATGCAAACTTGGATCAGCTACATGGAGATGATAGTGTTGTGAGGAAAGAAGAAAAGAGGTGAAAGCAGGGGTATTGGGAAAGGGGGGAAAAGGCTGCAGACGTATGAAACAGGAAGAACAAATCAAATGGAAAAGGGAAGAACTCTGAATCGTTATCCTACCACGTTTCTCTACTCCATGGTGCTTCCTAAACTGGAAATGACAGATGAACAACTGGGATATTTCAGCACACAGAATCACCTTGAATAATTTCTAAGATTTCCTGGTACTAAGGTTCCTGGGATTTGGGAATGTAACTTAGTTGTTTTGTTTTTATTTGGTTGTGTGCTTGATTAATTTTTGAGACACACTCTGTCTATACAGCCCAACTATACAGCCCAAGTCAAAGAAAAGACCTGCCACATAGACCTTTCAGGTGCTAGGATTGCAAACATGAGCAACTCCATTGAATTTTCATTTTACTTGATCTGAAACTTAGAACAATGGCTAGGAAGCTTTACCTATAAGAAAAATGTATGTATATTTAGCCTAAGGACACAAAATATAGGTGGATATAAGTCAAGGACAGTACATGTTATGGGTGAATCCTAATAAGTTATACTGAAAATAAGTTAAAATTTCTTGATTTCATTAATCAAGGCAGGTCTGGCCACGAGAACCCACTAAATAGACCTGAATGTATTTAAAAGTCTCAAATACTCCAGCTCACTGATTTTATCTTGATCTTTGGGCATAACTCAAAAACACTGAATTTTCACCTCATCAAGAAAGAGGAACACCTGCCGCATGTTGCACAGTCCTGTTCATTTCTTTGGCTACTTCTTTTTTCCTGCCTCTATTCTTTTCCAGCTGCTCCTCATTCTTATTTGCCTTAATGTTCAATCTGTTTTTTTGACTATTTAAATTTAAGTGGAATTGGTTTAATAAACTTACTTGCAATAGTTTCAGGGGCCATGTGTTCAATACTTACTGCAGTGATGGGCACTGCACTAAGTCACAGAAACACCAAATCACCGTGATGAGTGCAGTCTCCACCCTGTTCCAGAATTCTAGTTCATTCTGTGAGCAATAATCTTTGTAAAGTTGACATCGCACTCTTGTAGAAACTGGAAGTGTGGAACTCATGGAATATCACTTTAAATCTTAGCTACACAAGTCATCTGTCACACCTAATTGCATTTATTAATCAATTAACTATATAAGAGATACATTTACTGAGGTAAGTGCTGAAATTTCCTGTGATTTGGAGACCATAAATTCAATCAGTTTCATGAAAACCCTCAAGCAACAGGGGAGGCAGGACAAATCAGGACACCAGCTGAAGGACTACAGTTTATTGGAGCTCATGATCAATAATAAACTATGGATAGATGTGATTAAACAGGAATAAAAGCATTTCATTATGAATACAGTTGTCTAAAGCCACATTATCCACATTGTGTAATCCTGAAGAAACAGCTTCTTATTTCAAGTCATAATATTTTAAAATATTGTGTACTAATTATTACTTGGTTTCTTGATTTTCATTGATTGTAACAAAATAATAATAGTAATTACATGGATAATTATATTTCTTATTTTTCCTATTAAGGGCTACATAGGTCATTCTCATGCAAGTATAGAGTACACTTTGAGAATACCCCCCTCAATGCTCCATCTAGCCTCAGTCTCCTCCTATTATCTGCTTTGCCCCAGACACTTCCACATCTGTTTTCATGATCTCAGGGTATATATGTTTATATATGGCTATAAAGTCACAATATAGTACTTTCTTTAGTTGTGGACAATTTCTGTAAAAGGGCATACAAATGCTACATGTTTTTTCTCTGATATCTCAATTTATTTTTATTCATATTTTATTTTTTAAAAATAATATTTTGTGAATTTTGTTGTTTTCCCTCCTTATATGTCTGTGCCCTAGCAGGCCAGGAAAAGGCATTGGATAACTTAAAACTGAGGTTACAGAGGGCTAAGATCCCCTCTGTGGGTTGTAGGGAACAAACCCAGATGCTCTGGAACAGAATCCAGCCTCTTAACCTTTGAACCATCTCTCCAGCCTTTCAAGTTAATTTTAGTATTCCCAATTGCAGACAAACTTTTCAAAAAATAAAAGTACTGGCAATTCTTTGCTCTTTTCCAGTACTGAGTTGTATTATTTATTAGGCAACACCTTTCTATGAAATAAAAATTATAATAGCTCCTAAATCTTGTTCTTATTTTACACAAACTAAGGGTAAATATTTCATTTAATGTTTAATATTCTTTCTACTACTAAACTTTTACCTAGTTGATAATGTAGGTAGAGTAGCTATAATTGGTATAGTTAGTAATTATGCCTATTCATCTGAACAAGACAAATGACAGGGTTGGGAATGGCAGCGTATTAAGAATACAAATGTGTTTAGTCATCTATTTAAAAATATAGTTACAAAAAAAGAAATGAGAGCTGTTTGAAAATCCTTTTTAGATATAAACAATCACATTTACTGAAACATGTTGTAGAAATCACAAAAACAAACAATATTGTCTAGAGAAACAGTGAGAATGTAGACTTCTTAACTCCTTGCCACTGCTGGCCAAATACAAAAATGAGCTTAATCTACCTTGATTAATTGCTTGTGGTTTTTTCTCTAACCTGTATAATTGAGAAATAGTGTAATTAATGATACAAATGTAACTCTAATGTATCTTTCATACACAAACTTAATAGTTTTTATTTTATCCAAATGTTGCTTTGCAAAAGAAAGCACTATATTTGAAAATATCTGCTTGTATTATTGCTCTATCTCAGATGACTTGTATATGAATTTTATATCAAACATAAAAGCATATGTTGTGATCTATTTTGTATTTTAACATTCTCAATGCATTAATCTGACAAATATGTTTTAAAAATCTGATACATTAAATAAATATAAAATTTTATTATTATATCATAGAATCCACAAAGCAAACAAATGGTCTGATTTTCTGTAGTCCGTGCAGCATCTGAACCGATGTACTTCCAGCCTGCTGACCAATGACTCGCGTGCACCATCCTTCACACAACCCTTCCAGCCTATCCAAGCACCACTCAAGAAACTGACATCTCACTGAATGGCTCTTCATCACCCCTAGTCCTCTTGACAACTTCCATTAAAAAAGGGCAAGTGTTGCCCCCAGAGCCTGTGAGTGGCTCTCACCTGAGAGTCACCTGACTTTCGTTTCCAGCTTGTTAGCCATCTGTAAGCTGTTCTTCATCATCTTGCCACAGTGGCTTCTCTCCACTGCAAAAAGAACTTCTCATAAAAAAGTCTAGCTAATATTGAGGAAAGTTGCATTTACTTCCACCTTTACCATAAATATTTCTATTCTTTCTCATAGCTGATGAAACAATATCCTGCAAAATAATAATCCCAGTTTCCTCAATTGATAAATCCACTATCATCTCAGAATACCTATATAATTTTCTTAATTTTTAAAAAATTAGCAGAAATTTGTGCCATCAATAAAATATGTCAATAAATATCCATTTGTTACCCCCAAATACACTTTCAAAACTTCATCTACTGTTATTAAGTTACTATGAACACAGATGAAGCATAATAATTATTCACAATATTACTGCTTTCTTCCTTGAGGCATGAGAAATAGGAAACACTCTAAGTACATTTCAATCCTGAACACTATATGTGCTATTATTGAAACAAGTGGTTTTTTTGTGTTTGTTTTTGTATTTTTACTGATCTAGGATTCATTACAGAAACATCAACTTATGTGCTGGCAAAAATAAATAGCCATTTGATTATGAAAAAAGATGATCTCTGTATTTATGACGGTGAAAATACAATTTATAGTAACTCTCATCTGTAAGTCTCTGAAGCCTGCACTCATTGCCAATTGTACTTTTCAGCCAATGTCCTCCAAGTGCTCTAAAATAAATTTTATTGAAATATTACACACAGATGCAAAGCTAAATGCAAAGCCACAGAGTAAATTTTAAACCAGATCACAGACTACAAACCATCTATCTCTCTAAATATGAATGTAAGTGCACATACACACATACACATGCACATATGTATTGATTCACTATATACTTCTACTCAAATTTTCATTGAAATATATTTATTACATATATGGGATTATTTTCCACATTATGAGCAGTGAAAATATGTGGCATAATATGGCAAAATAAGAGACTTTGGTTGTTCAAATTGGGGAATATTGGATTATTTCCTTTAAATACATGTTGGTGAATGACATTTTTTAAAGGAAAATTTTGTGTGAATATATTTTCATTCTGGAAGACCACAATTATTCACAGTGAATTTTTAAACACGTTCTGTTGATATACAGTGAGAGACTTGCTGAATATGGTCAGTTTCTCTGTGTTTGCCTTCATCTAGCTTCTCCCAATCCTTATGCTGCCCAGAAAGGAATCAAAACTCAGAAAAAAGAAAGGCGTTTCTGCTCTCTCCCTGGTATATACTATTCCTGAAGAAAGAAATATTTTACATATTTTTGTATTAAGCTTATCTTGAACTCAAATTGTCTGGCTTCCTGTGTGCTAAGACTGATTTTCTAGAGCTCTGGCCACTTCTGCACACTGTCGTATGGTTTGGAAAAGGTGCATCCTCATCTTTGTTATCTTTGGCACCCTGTACTGTAGTTAAAATGAGGGCGAATTTAAGTTTAGCTTGTAAATTGATACAAAAAAAATGGAATAAGATACAATCAGGATTTACATCAGCTAATTATGTCCACTATCATTCTGTTTCCACTACACCTCCATCTTTTCAGGCCTCCATGACGGAAGAAGCAGCTTAACATATGTCTACTATAGATACTTTCCAGCTAACAAGTCAAACTAAACATTACAGTTGATAACTGTGTAGATATTTATGCAGTACATTGCTTAAAAAGAGACCGAATTTGCGATCACAAGCATAGAAATGACTATGGATTATGATTGTGATTTCAGTGTTCCATGATACAGGGCACGTGCATCTCTAACTCTTGTGTGCTGTTTTTTTTTTTCCTCATGCAGTTGCAAGGTCTCTTCACCTTGCCTATCTATTAAACTACAGGTCCAGACAGATTCTGAGTCACATTTTATAGCATAACTGTGAGAATGGAGTGGTCACAGAAAAGCTTGCTTTTGTTATTAGTTTCAGGACCTCTGGGATATTAATTCATCATTGCACCTTCTCATCACTTCATCCATTATGCCTGTCTATAGCCTATGCAGAGGAAAGAATGATGTAGACTCCAACTAAAGCAATAGCATGAGATTACCAACACAATTACTTTCTGTGTAGGAAGAGAATGTTCCATCCCAGTAGAAATGACTACAATCTGCTTCAGAAATATCCTTGTTGCTTTGGCTTTTTAAGGCTGCTATAAGTGAGATTAGCAATATTAATCTATTCTTCGGTAAGAAAAGATATTGTGTATGGAAAATTAAATGGGACCATCCATTTTTAGAATTGAAATGCTAAGCTTCAACCTCCTTCTGCAACCTCACAGTTTCTCCCCAGTGCGCTGCGGGTGTCCATGCTACAGGGAAGCATTCCTGTTCTCTCTCTTTGTTTGACTCTCATTTTAAAAACAACCATGGTATCCATTTCCTCGGCTTACAAGATCAGTGAACAAGCAGGGCCAAGAATCAGCCATTTTATTCTCTCTTCAAAATGCGTGCACATCCTAACTGCCTTTCCTGCATTCCCACATAAAACATCAATGTAAATGAGACTACCGGACTAATCGATAAATGTAAGAGAATTTTTATAATGTTTCTGTGCATTAATTTGAAAATTTAAAGGATTAATTATTACTGTTTGAATGAACTAAGTACATTTTTCTGTTTCTCGCAAATTCAGAAGCTTTCTGCTAACAAAGATTTTCCTCTAAGAACTGCTTTCCACCTCTTAAAATGAATGCTAATAAACAGAGACCAATGAATAAGCAACTCACTTCTTTTTGACACGGAGTCTGAGCTCCATCTCCTGGCCATAGGCTTCCATGACAGTCAAGCATCCTGTAATTCAAAAAGGAATTAAAAAGCTGATGTGCTTTGCAGCATCCTGAGCAGCAAAGGTGGGAGATAACGGGTGGGAGGGGAAGTTCCTGCGCACTCACATCACACTTGGAGCAGGTAACACATTAGGGCAATGGTCCAGGGAAAAGCACATTTCTGGGTCACTGCACTTACAGTAAATCTATTCACCCATTTAGATGTTGCTTTTAACTGCAGTTCCCTGGGCTTGCTTTGGAGACTAGGTCACTGAGGAACAAAGGAATAGAAAGGAAATATGTACTGAAGCTGGAGACTTGGTGCAAGGCTTGTACGGAATGTGCAAGGCTTGTACGGAATGTGCAAGGCTAAGGGTTCAAGCCTCAGCCCTGTAAAATAAAACAGAATTCTAAGAGTTCTGAACCTCCTCCATATATAAATGGATGACTATTTGCCTCAGAATGTTTTAGGTTAAACAGCATCTTTACAAAGCCAAGATATTGTAATTTTATCATACTACAGAAAAAAAAATTCAAATATATTCTTCATAAAACTAGTAGTTGTGTGCATTGTCATTTTAACTTCCTACTGACAAATTCAGCTCCAGGCTAAGAGACCTTCTACAGTTTGCTCATTTACTGAACTCTTATAACAGTTTTTTTTTTCCCACTGTAAAAACCCTACACTTTGTGTCTAGCGCAGTAGCTATATATATTCCTCACCTGAGACCGTGCATCTTCAAACAGTGTAAGATAAAAAAACAATTTGCTGGTTTATCCTTTATGTTAGCAAAATAAATAAAGGTATCTATTTGCATCCGTTTATTATGAACTAGAAATCAAAGTGGCTAATGTGAAATATGTATTACAAATAAAAAAATATAAATTGTTTTTTGAAATTGGTTCACAAAAGGAAAGCTCTATAGCAGTAGAGCAAACTGTAAAGTTTTATATCTCAACAAGCAAAGCCAATCTCGCTGCAGATTTACTTTGCTATCACTCAGAGCCCAAGTTTGTTGCCATAACTGCAGCCATAAATC
This sequence comes from Dicrostonyx torquatus, assembly GCA_028555095.1. NCBI lineage: Eukaryota > Metazoa > Chordata > Mammalia > Rodentia > Cricetidae > Dicrostonyx > Dicrostonyx torquatus. The sequence goes on along the minus strand of JAQHUG010000579.1, from coordinate 18,541 downwards.
CACGGTCAGTGACTCTGAACCTACTGGCCTCACAAGGAAGTATTTCCAAACTGTAAATATCTGCTGATTGAAATCCAAGGTCATGTCTTTAGGATGATTTATGGAGCTAGTTAGAGAAACTGCCTCAGACTTATTCCAAATGAACAAGAACGAGTTCCACAAATGTGGCTATGTCCTTCATGGATACATTCAAATGATTAGCAAGCAGCATTTGGAGGTGATTTTCTCTCCATTTTGTGGACAAATGTAATGAAGAGGGGGGAAATGTGACTAATTTTAAATTCTACCAGAATAACGGATTGAAGAAATGGGCAGAGAGTAGCACCCAAGGGGAGAGGCAGTGTGGGTTTCTATGGAGACACTGTGTGTGCTGTAAAGGTTCACTCACCTGCCTGCTTCAGCTCTGGAATTCCTTTTCAATTCAGCTCAGTCATTATTCGCTCTTAGAGGTCTCAGCTGACCCTGTGACTTGGTCAAATTGCTCTTCTATATGCTTCCCGGCACTTGGATCCCAGCTTCTAGCACAGTAGAGGTTTATGTGTTTACTCGATTAATTTCAGTCTTTTATTGAGTAGTAGACTTCTTAAGATACATGCTGTCATTAATATATGATGCTTACAGAATCTAGAAACAGAAAAAAAGGCAAATAGCCTCAATAGGTACATGGTCAGTGGGTTAGTGAATGAAACAGTGGAGCGGGTGAAGAATCAGCTCAGAACTGGGTTTATATCAATTTTATGGATTGGGGTGTTATGTATCATGTCCTAAGCTTTACTCATTCTACAAATAAAAAATCAACAATAGCAAATGTAGTTGAGCTAAAGTCTCAAGAGTGTAGGATGTCATTTGAAATTAATGAGGTACTTGAGGAAAACTTGAAACAATCAGGTCATTTAATTAGTAGCCCTCTAATGTGTGTAGATTTCCTCCTCTCGTCCCTTTTAATTTTTTTCCCTGTGGTAGCGTGTCAGGTGTCTCACTTAATTGTGTATAACTTGTGTGATAATATGAAAAACAATAACAAAAGTTTTTTATGTGTAAATTATAGTACTAAAGTGAAATGCTATAAACAGGTGAATGACATTGATATTTGCAGAAAAATTGTTTTCTCCAGGCTTATCAGGGCATATAGCATTCAGAAGGTAAGAGCAGGAAGATCAGAAATTAATTCAAGGTCATTCTGAAATACCTACCTTTCAAGAACAGCATAAGTATGAAACCCTGTCTCCCAAAAAATGCTTAAATAGTTCCCTATGTAAATCTGCTAAACAGTTTCAAGTTAGAATTATTATAAAACTGACAGTGATAACAGAAAGAATTAAAATGATTGTATGAGGCAAGTTCCTAGATCTATTCTTTATTTGTGTTGCAAGGATATGACTTTAGTTTATATACAAAGATAGCCATAGACACAAACAGAAAAATATCTGCTCCAATAAAACATGTTTAAACAAACATGGGCAACTATGGATTTGCCCCACATTGTGGCAAATCAGAAGTAAGACTCTTTCCAATTATGTTCTCAGTAAATGACAAAAAAATAGGTTATAACTTAACACCAAAAAAGCTGAAATATCAGTAATAAAAATGATTCACATTTGAACAAATGAGAAAAAATACAAGATTTTAGCAGAATCTATACATTCTTTCAAATTCCCATATTAGTGATGCAACATTTCATGCAAAACTCCAAGATATTTCCAAGACTCATTCATTCACTGAACTTCTTAGGATATCTGGCTTTCACTGACATTCTCTGCTTTTTTGTTGGTTCAATAGTCTAACTTGCACTGCTGCTTTCTAAGTGTTCTGCTTACTATAGCGTTTCACAATTAGCAGAACTGCCTGAATGGAGACCATGTTCCTGTTAGATTTGTTGCCTGCTTGATCAGATCAATGCATTCCCTACCATACAGGATGTAAGTAGGAATTACTTCATAAACTATGTAAAGTTTCCAGAATCAGTCCATAGACAGGCAACGTTATCCTTTCTGTTTCTGTTTCCAGTTAGGTTCTGGCTAGTTCAGACACTCTTTGAAAGACTGCATGACTATGTGTGAATGCCTCTTCTGTTTCACTGAAAACCAAGCCTCATAAAAGATCCAAGAATGACTGTGGAAGTAAAATAAGAAATATCGCTTTATGGAAGCCATTTAGAAAACAAATATTTTGGAAAAGTGTTTAAGAAATGATACGTGATTAAGAGATGTCTCAGTGACTAAGAAGTGTGTGCTTCTCATTCAGAAGATGCCAGTTCACTTCAATCCACCCATAGCAAGTGCATAACTCCAAATCAATGAGAATCTAACACCTAACACTGTTGGCACTTTGGGCACTCACATTTATGTAGACGGACAGAGGGGAGATGGATGAAATAAGTATTTTTTTAAAAATAAGAAGTAATTATGAGGAATAGATCTATAATCACAAAAAAATAGAAGAACTATTTGACCTTTCTAGAATAGCAACGGCAGTAGCAGGCCTCAGTATAACCAACCCATCTCACACTTAGACGGTCAAGACCAATGTGTCTATTTAAAGAAGAGTAAAGAATACTCTACAGATAAAAGGTATCTAGAAACTGTATTTAGAAAACTCTTAATCAAAGTGTCTTGATGAATCATTGTCTTCTTCTAATGCTAGAAGGCTTAATTTCTACCTGTTAATTTCTCCTTACTTAACTACTTAAGTGGAATACCTGTTTCCCAAAGGAAATGTGAAACTTTTATATTCAATTGAATATTCCCTTCCTTTGAATACACAAAACAAATGCTTTAAAAAGTTCATCAAAAACTTCTTTATTATTTTTCCAAGAACTCCTCTCACCATACAACCAGGTAAGCCTTCTTTCTAATAATCCTTGTTTAACATATCTGACTTCTCCTTGCCCCCATCATTAGTGGGACTGTTCTTTTCCATTCCATGGACCTACCTGTTTTTCCAAGACTTCTCTCCCCATTATCAACAGCTAGGTCCCCTCCCAGTCATCCTAAATTCTCACTGAGATAGTTAATGATTCCCCCTTCCATGCACCTCTACCTTGGTCAGCTCTTTTCCTTCCCATAAGCCAGCTCTCTTCTCTGGGACTTCATTTCCTGGAAGGCTACCTATCTCATAGCCCTCCTGATTCTCTCAGATCTTCTTCATCAAGTTGTCACTACAGCTTCTCACACTATAGGAAATTCATCTCTAATATCTCACTTTTCTGAGCCTTTTGGTAGGTATTGCTCTGTCTTATTTCACAGAACTCCTGACTTCTCGCCTCCAAATGCTATTGAAACAACTATCTCTTCTACATCTGCTGCCCCAATGCCTCAGACAGGCCTATTAATTCTAACTCTAGCAGTCACTTATTCTTCCAGTATCATATATCCAAGAACAGCTAGGTTCATCCTGGCCTCTATATCCTATAAGTTTCCTGACTACAAACCTAGCTTATAATAGCTTTGTAGCAGGTCCTGTCCCCATCTCCAAGTTTACTAGAGTTTACTCAAGGTAGACTAATTAGATTTAGAGAGCCACACCGGAAACACAGGACCGGGAGCCCTCACTAACAATTCCAATAAAAGAAGACAATATTTCAACTTTCTTACAACTCAATCTCCTGTTAAACAGACACTGTATGCTGAAAGAAGAAACGTGATTTGAACAAAAAAAAAAAAAGATTCAGCAAACAAACTGTTTCAGAAGATCAAGTCCTTGAGTCAAAATGAAAGTAATAAACAAAAAGGAGGCAAGAGGTACCTACACCTCAAGAAAATTACTAATCACACATTAATGAACAACAATAAGAATTACCTGGAAAACCTATTAATCATAGAATGTATTTTTAAAACGATTTTAACAGTATTCAAACAACTCAAGAAGGTTGTGAATATATTCCAAGGGGAAAAAAACAATGAGCTGACTCTAGAAATGAAAACTGAATCTGCCAAATAGAAACCTTATCTGGGAACATCTAAGTTGGGAATAGATCATGTGGAACACAGAGCTTATCCCCCAGCTCTGTAGCAACAAACCTCTGACAGCCTTCCCTGTCTCCTGCACCCATCTCCTGTGGTTCCCACAAATGTCCTAACCTTCCTCCCCCTACTCATTGCTTTATCTCAGCCACCAATTTCAGCAGGCACATTCGCCTAACACAAAAGCCAGTCCTTCTAGGGCAGAGATAGACAACAGACCCTCACCTCTCCTCCAGCTCCTCTAGATCTAGGCCTCCCAGTTTCATATCAGTGCTGAAACAGAACACCTGCTGTATTCTCTCATTCTCTGACCACATCTACAAGGTATCAGAAAGATCTTGTTCTGCAGCCTTCCTTCCCCCAGCTCATCCCATTATCCCAGACTCCACCCTTAGGAATAGCCCAGCTAAACAGGATGGGGAAACAGGTCCACAGAAAATTTCCTACCAGAAAATATAAAACCATCACACTAGCCTAAAATGCACAAAGAAAACAATCCAAGGAGAAAACAGCCACCCAATAAAAACAAAACCTAGACCTAGAGTAAAATATAATCAATTACAACCACATAACTATTTTCCCGTTAGGACCCAGCAATCCTACCACAACATACCCTGAATATAAAAACATATCTGAAGAACAAGAAAAATAACTTTAAAATGACTGTATAAAGAAGATAAGGTACTTGAAGAGGAAAAGAATACATTCCCTAAAGAAATCCAGGTAAACACAGATCTTCAATAAAAGCAAATAAATAAAATAGTTCAAGGTTTGAAAGTGAAGTAACAAGATGACCATGTGAGTTTTTATTCTATCCGTTTGTTTACATGGTGGATTACAGACCAGTTTCACTCACAAACATTGATCCATAAATGTTCAATAAAATACTGACAAACTGAATCCAAGAGCACATCAAAATGATCATTTGCCATGACTAAGTAGGCTTCATCCCACAGAAGCAGGAAAATTTCAGTATTTATGCATCAATGTTAGTAAGAAAAATTGATCTTTGTTGAGTTTTTGTGCGGGTTGGGTATCAGGGTGATTATAACTTCATAGAAAGAATTTTGCAATGTTCCTTCGGTTTCTGTTTATGAAATAATTGAAAGAGTATTGGTATTAACTCTTCTTTGAAAGTCTCGTAGACTTCTGCATTAAAACCGTATGACCCTAGGGTTTTTTAAGTTGAGAGACTTTTAATGACTGCTTCAATCTCCTTGGAGGTTAAAAGTCTGTTTAAATAGTTGATCTTATCTTTATTTAACTTTGGGAGTTGTTATCTAACAAGAAATTTGACCATTTCTCTTAGCTTTTACACTTTTGTAGAGTACAGGTTTTTGTGAAATATGACCTAATGATTCTCTGAATATACTCAGAGTCTGTTTTTATACCTCTGGTATTGTTTCTGCTTTTGTTGATTTGGATGCTCTCCGTGCCTTTTACTTAGTTTGGATAAGGTATTATCTATTTCGTTAAATTTTTCATAGGACCTACTCATTGTTTTATTGATTCTTTGTATTGTTCTGTTTGTTTCAACTTTATTGATTTCAGCCCTCAATTTGATCAGTTCCTACCATCTACTCCTCTTAGATATGTCTGCCTCTGTTTTGTCCTAGACACTTCAGGTATGCTGTTAAGTCACTAGCATGAGATTGCTCCAAATTCTTCATGAAGGCACTTAGTGCTTTGAACTTTCCTCTAAGCAACAATTACATTGTGTCCCATTTTTCACTGAATTCTAGGAAGTTTTAACTTCTTTCTGATTTCATTCTTGACCCAGTGGTAACTCAGTAGAGAGGTATTCAATTTCCATGACTTTTGGGGCTTTCTGTTGTTTCTGCTGTTGATAAAATCAAGCTTTCATGCATCGTGGTCTCATAAGGTACAGTGGGTTATGTCAGGGTTTTTTTTTTTTGTATCTCTTAAGATTACTTTGTGACAGAGTAAATGGTCAATTTTTGAGAAGATTCTATACAGCGCTGAGAAAAAAGTATATTCTTTTGCGTTTGGCTGAAATGTTCTGTAGATATCTGTTAGGTCCATTTGAGTCATAACATCTCTGAGTTTCATTTATTTCTTTGTTTAGTTTTTGTCTCGATGACATGTGCATTGGTGGGAGTGGAGGATTCAGGTCTTCTACTATTATTTTGTGTGTTTCATTTGGTATTTAAGCTTTAGAAATGTTCTTTTACAAATGTGCCTTTATAATTTGGGCATAGATGTTCAGAACTGAGACATTATCTTATTGGACATTTCCTTTGATGAAAATGAAATGCCCTTCTCCATCTCTTTTGATTAATTTTAGTTGGAAGTCTGTTTTGTTAGATATTAGGATAACTACACCAGCTTGCTTCTTAGGTTCATTTGATTTGAAAATTGTTTTCCAACCCTTTACTATGAGTTAATATCTCTCATTGGTGTTGACCATTGTTTTTTGTAGGCAGCGGAATGATGGATCATTCCTCCATTGTGGTAGGAGTACAAACTTATAAAGCCACTTTAGAAGTCACTGTGGTGGTTTCTCAGAAAACTGAGAATCAACCTACCACAGGGCCCAGCTATATCACTCTTGGGCATATACTGAAAGGACACTAAATCATACCACAATGACACTTGTTCACCCATGTTCATATCAGATTTATTTGTAACAGACAGAATGTGGAAACAACCTAGATGTTAATCAAGAATGGATAAAGAAAATTATATTTGTTTAAACAATGGAGTATTAATCAGCTGTTAAAACCAGGGACACTAGAAAATTAGAAGCAAATAGATGGAACTAGTAAAAAACCATCCTGAGTGACGTAACCCAAACCCAGGAAGACAAACATGGTTTGTACTTACTTATTAGTTGATATTAGCTGTAAAATAAAAGATAACTATTCACAGACCCAGAGACACTAAGGACCAAGGAGAATTAATGAGGGGCAGGGGGTGGATCTCCCTGGAAAGGGAAAATGGGAAAGATTTCTTAAGTGGACTGAGGGCAGGTGGGGATGGTAACAAGAGCAATGGAGGAGGAGAGCACTAAAAGAGATTACTGTAAGAGGGGGTATTTCAGGGTAAAATAAAAACCTGGCACAGCAGAATATCCTGGGAATCTACAAAGATAATCCCAGCTAAAACTCCTAAAATTAGCAGATATGTAACCTGAACTGGCCATCTGTGACCAAATTAGTGCCTATCTCGGAGGTTTCAGGGAGGTTTCATCCAGCAACTGATGGAAACAGACGCAAATCCACAGCTAAATATTAAGCAGAGTTGGGGAAATTCTGAAAAAGAGGGGCAGAAAAGATTATAATATCCAGATGGGTCACGGACGCCACAAGTAAACTCACAGATGGTGTGGAAGAATTATCTGTATTCTGTCAATCATGTTTTACATAAACGCTGATTGGCCAGGCAGGAAGTATAGGTGGGTCAACCAGACAGAAAGTAGAGGTGAGAACAGGAGAATTCTGGGAAGCAGGAAGCCCCTTCGCCACTCCTGCACAGATCACTGAAGAGACAGGATGTAACCTGCTGAGAAAAGCTACCAAGCCATGTGGCTACCATAGATAAGAACAATGGGTTAATAAAAGTTATAAGAGCTAGTAAGAAGCCTGAGCTATGGGCCAATCCATTTATAATCTTATGGAGACCTCTTTGTGTGTGGTTTTTTTTTGGGGGGGGCTGGCCGGCTGTGGGGTACCGGGCAGAACAGGAACCCCAACTAGCAGGTCCACATGCTACACAGAATCAATTAACCTTGGCTCACAGGGTCTCAGAGACTAAACCAACAACCATGCAGTCCTGCATGGGACTAGGCACTCTGAATATTTGTTACAGTTGTGTAGCTTGCTTCTCTTGTGCAATTACTAACAGTGGGAGCAGGAGTTGTCTCTGACTCTGATACAGAGTTTTGGGACACGAGTCCTCATACTGAATTGTCTTGCCAAGCCTGAATACAGGGGGAGGTTCTTAGTCTTACTGTACCTTGATATGCCATGTTTTGATGATATCCATGGAAGACCTGCTCTTTGCTAAATAGAAATGAAGGGAAAGCCAAAGGTGGAGGATTGAATGGGAAGAAAAGACAGAGGGGAAACTTTGGCCAGGATGTAAAATAATAAATAAGTAAATTTATTTTTAAAAAATCAAAGAAAAATGTGAAATAGAATCAACACATAAAACACAAACTGAGAGAAATTTGAAAATGAAAGATTTAGAACTTTTAACAGAAATTGTGGAGGCATGTTACACCAACAGAATAGCAAGAGATAGAAGAGAGAGAATCCCAGTCACTGAAGACACAACAGAAGAAGCTGATACAGCCATTAAAAAATATTAAATCAAAGAAAATCCTGGCACAAAACATCTAGGAAATCTGTAACACTATGATGAGACAAGATCTGAGAGCAGCAATACTGAAAGGAGATAAAACGCAGATCCAAGGCCCAGAAATTAATTCAACAAAATTTTAGAAAATATTCCCATTTTAAAGAAGGAAATTTCATAATTGTATAAGGAGAATACAGAACACAAAATAAATCAGACCAGAAAAGAAAGTTTCCTCAGCACAAAATAATTAAAACATTAAATGTATTGAATAAAAATACTAAATGCTTCAAGGGAAAAAGACCACGTAACATACAAAGGCTGACCTAGTAGAATTATAACTGACTTCTCAATGGAGACTATAAAAGTCAGAAAGACCTAGACAAATAAGATCGATGCTTTCATCATCATCATTTATGCCCCAGAAATGCTTAAGAATGCATGGGCAGCCCATTTATGGCAGTTCTCCAGTTGTTCCTATCCTGAACATCCTGGATACTTGAGTTATTGTCATACTCAAGGCTACACAGTCTTCCTTTATGTTGTCTATCCAGTGTTTTGGAGGGCTTTCTTCTTCACCTTATCCCATGCATTCCTCCATGCAATACTATTCATTCATTCTCATAACATTGCCAAAGTATTTCAAGCACCATTGCCATATCCTGTAGTATACTTCCTTCTGTAGATGGAGATGTTTCCTGATGTCATCATTGCACAGACTATCTCTTCATGTGACACCTAGAATCCTCCTGAGACATGCCACTCAGCCGCTGTTCTGAGGAGCGTTTCAGAGTTGTAAAGAAGGTAGCTCAAGACATGTGTCTCATATACTTGTAATTTGCTTGTTGTTATATCTCTTGCTCACCAAATTTTACCTAGCCCTGGCTTTCCTATCTCCTCTTGACCTCTGAAATAGTTCCCTACTTTGAACTGAAGTTTCCTCCCATATAAAGTTGAATGTTTGCTTTAGGTTGCACATCTATCTTCTTATCCTTCACGGCTGATACCATTATTAATTACAGGAAAATATTAGAGAGTAATTGTGAGAGGGTGGATCCCTGAATGCTCCTATCATTGTCTTAAGCCAATCAGTTAGCTCTCCACAGATTTTAACTGATGCGAAGGTATCTCTACTGACATTTTCTATTATTCTTATGATTTTCTCTGGGTACCTGTAGAACCTTATTGTTTCCCAAAGCTCTTTTCTCCAAATGCCTTCCTGAAGCCGATGTAACAGATACATAAGCTGATGAGAGATGATGCTTCTCTCACCGTTGATAACTACATGCAAATGAAAATGAGTTTTCTCCAGGGGAGTCTCACTGGGGAAACACAATCCTTAAGGGTAGGCTGCACATCCAGCAGTAAATAGTGAACAGAAAATAAACTCAATAGTATGTTGTCTCATAATGACATATCACCTTTTTACATTTATTTCTTTATTATTACAGTTATTACTACATGTCTTGTGTAAACATGGATTCCAGTTTAGTGGTTTTTATAGGATTTCTGAATGAGGAAACAAATGGATTTGTGCATTCACATCTGGTTTTGTACCTTTTCTTGGAGTCTTTTCTGTCTGTTTTGTCCTGTTCCAGTATAGTTGTTTTTGTCTTATCTTGGATTTTATTTTTATTTTTATCACTTAGAGTCCTCTTCATTTTCTAATACGATGCATGTTTGTTTTCTAATGAGAAACAGAGAGGAGGTGGATCTTAATTAGAGGGGAGGTTGGAGGAGCTGAGAGGAATAGATGTAGGGGAAATAATAATCAGAATTTATTGCATAAAAACTATTTTCAATAAAAGAATTATGCAATTACAAAAACATATTACTAAGATTCTCTCCCTCTCTTTCCCCCTTTGCCCTATAATAATTTTGAACTATGTATCTAGTGTTTCTCTGTCAGCATGTATTAAAAAGACAGCCTGCAATACCCAGGGATAAAACACTAAAAATACATTAACTCTTTACATACTATATGAAGATATTTATGTAAGAACATGTTAATAGGAATAGAAATATCTACACTATAGCGTGAAATTTTCTAGTTTCTCTTTATTGCTAGATCGATCCATTATTTTTCCTTAGCACCTCTTCTAATGTAGATTTAAAAATCCACTTGATGTATTTTTTTAAAAATATGAAGCAATGACATAAGTCCCTTTATTGATTTTGTAAGGATGGAACTGATTGTAATTCAGCCAGACACCTTTCTCAAGACTAGTTCTACTCCTGATTTTCTCAGCAAATGCTTTCATGTTTTTAGAGTAATTTATCCAACTTCTGGTAATATCTGATGTTTCTCTCTTTATATGTTAGCAATGGCTTAACAAAGGTTTTTCAATTATTCATTATTTTATCTAGATTCAAAAACTTCAAAGGAACATTTGATGTTAATTGTTTTGTAACAGTATTTCTGTATCTTAAACTGGGTATTCTATAGCAATACTTTTCATTTCCATGAAGGTTTGAAAGTTAAAATTATTGAAACAGTTTGTTGATCTGCTTGTGACTGAGTAGAATCTATGGATGAAGTATTCGTCTCAACTTATCACATAAATAAAAGGAGATTTAACTCATGTATTACCAGTAATATCATGGATTAAT
>JAQHUG010000578.1:588686-617189 GCA_028555095.1 Dicrostonyx torquatus | reverse complement strand
AGTAGCAGTAGTGATTGTAGTATGTGTTTATGTGTACCCATGTGCACACCTGCCACAGTTAGCGTGTTGAGGTCAAGGGGAATGCATAGGCATTGGTTGTTTCCTTCCACTTTGGGACCCAGGAATCAAACTCAGGTCATCAGACTTGCACAGGAGCACTGTTAACCTCTGGACTACTTGCTAGCTCTCCTTGCTGTTTGTTTTTTTTTTATTTTGTTTGCTTGTTTTTTCCTTGTGCCATCCTGACTCAGTGATGATGGAATCTCAATGTGGTTTTTATTTGCATTTCACTGGTATCTGGTAATGTCGGATACTTTGTATGTGCCTGCTAGTTCTTTGTACTTCATCTTTTCAGAACTGTATGCTCTTTTATTAGCCCATTTATTGACTGGGTTGTTTGATTTCTTGTTGCATAGGTTTCTTTTTATTTTTCTATAGTCTATATACTAATACTCTATGTATAATTGGCAAAGATTTCTGTAGACTGTCTCTTCACTTGATTAACTATTTCATTTTCTAAGTAGGAGCTTTTGCATTTCATCAGGTCCATTATGTCAATTTGGTTTATTTCTTGCATGACTAGAATCCAGGTGAGGATGTCCCTGTCTATGCCTATGTCTGGAAGTATTCTTCTTACCTTTTCCTTAACAATTCTAGGGCTTCTGGTCTTTCACTCAAGCCTTGGGTCTGTTTGGAGGTGATTTTTGTACAAGTCCTAGGTTCATTCTTCAACATGTGGACACCCAGTTTTCATAGACCTGCTTGTTGAAGAGGCTGACTTTCCCACATTTTGTATTTTTAGCATCTTTGTTAAAAGAAAAAGTAAGTGGCTGTAGCTGTGTGAGATAGAATCTGTGTCCTTAGTTCCACAGATCATGTCTGTTTTGTGTGAATACTGTGCTGTTTTAGAGTCCTGTAGTACAACATGAAATCAGGTAGGTAACACACCTAGCTTTATTCTTTTTGCTCTGGATTGCTTTGGCTATCTGGGAACTTTTGTGTTTACAATTTTAACTTTTTTTTTCTGTTCTGTGAAGAATGTCAATGGAATTTGATTGATGGCTTCACTGAAACTGGAGTCTGCTTTGGAAGTGTCACCATTTTCACAATGTTAATTCTTCTAATCCAGGAACATGGGATGTCTTCCCCATCTTCCAGTGTTCCTTTCTTGAGTGTTGAGTGTTTTAGCCTTTTCATTGAAGAGCTTTTTTACTCCTTTACTTGGTGAGATTTTTTTGTTTTGTTTTGTTACTGTTTGTTTTAGTGTGTGTGTTAAATGCATGTGATCCTGCGCACATGCATGCTGTGTGTGTGTTAAATGGGATGGTTTCCCCAATTTATTTGTCTGCATGTTTTTCATAGGTATATAGAAAGGTTCCTAATTTTTTTTATTAATTTTGTGTCCTGCTACATTGCTGTTGGTGTTTATCCATTCTGAGTTTTTTGTGGCGTTTTTAGATTGGTTGATTAGTTGGTTAGTTGGTTGGTTGGTTAGTTGGTTGCTCAGTCGGTCGGTCGGTCGGTCAGTTGGTTGGTTGGAGACAAGACCTCACCACTAAGTCCTAACTGGGCTGGAACTGCCATACAGAGCAGGCTGACCTCTAACTCACACAGATCAGCCTACCTCTGCCTCCCCAGTGTGAGGACCATCACACTGAGCTAAATTTCCTCAGGTGTAGAAAGATGTCTTTTGCAAACAAACACACCTTGGCTTGTTCCTGTCTTATTTGTTCCCCTGTTATTTCCTTTTTATGTCTTATTGTTCTATACTATATTGAGTAAGAGTGGAAAAAGTAAAAACCCTTGTCTCGTTCCTGATTTAGAGAAAATGCTTTGTTTTTTTTTCATTTAGCATAATGTTAGCAATAAGTTTGCTGTGTATAGCCTTTATTATGTTGAAATATATTCCTTCCATTCCTAATCTCTTGAAGGTTTTTATCATGAAAGGATATTGGATTTTGTTAAAAAAGCCTTTTTCTGTTGAGATGATCAAGTGATTTCTTTCCCTGATTCCATTAATGTACTGTATTACATTTATTGACATGTGTGGCAAGCCATCCATGTATCTCAGGAATGAATACAGCAAGATTTTTTTAAGGATAAATAAAAAAGAGATCCTAAAAGGGCTGAAAATAAGCAAGCAAACAAACAAACAAACAAAAAAGCAAACATTAAGGAATTTCCTAAACTCAAGCAAGAAAGGAAAATACCTATTCTCAGGTAAAAGCTAAGGAACTTAGCTTAAAACTGGAGACAGTGAGATAAGTGGGAATCCGATGGCACCTCAGTAGCTGCACACAGAAGGCAGGTGTGTGTGCCAATTTTGGTTCACATCAGTGATGTTTCAGCTTCTGAGGAGAAAGAGAAAACTCTGAAGAAGGGTTGCTGGCTACATGGTGACTTTAGAAACTGCCTACTAATTTCAGAAGAAGGTAGGAAAGTCTAGCTAGCTCTCTCAATTTTACTTAGCTGAAAAAAATTGATTTACTAAAGCTTGTCACACCATATAGAAAATTATCAAAGAACACACTAAAAGAATAGATATTAGAGTATCATGGCACTTAACTATCATGTGATTGGAGCAGACCACCTCCTCGACCAGTGCAGGTCTACATATCCTTCACAAAAAACCCAAAGGCTGTGTCAAACAGGAGATACTACATCAGAAAAGAGGCCAGATCCACTTTTTAAAGTGGTATTTCTGTGCCAGACAAGAACATAACAAAGATGGTTCCCCGGGTGTCCAGCTTTTGCCTGGAAGAGGCAGGGATGACATACAAATTGCAAACTCAGATGAGGCTGCACAGGCTGCTGGAACATTCCCAGCAGGAAATGTTCATCATTGTCTGTTAGAGCAGACGTGAGACAAGATGTTAAAACAACCCCCTTCTCTGCCCCCGCACTGCTTGTAAGCCTTTTAGACTCAAGCAAAGAGAACACAAGTCATGATAATTTGTAGTACCGGTAATGAAAAGATCCCTGCCACCATCACTTTCTTCTAATGATATGAAAAATGATACCATCTCCATCTTCCAAGGAGAGGTGGGTTTGTTTTTTGCTTTTTGTTTTTGTTTTTGTTTTTTTCCAGTAGTGACTAGAGAAAACTTTACACTAACAAGTTCCAACCCTCAGTATCTGCAGATGTTAAAAGAGGAGTATCAGAGAACTTTGGCGAATCTAAAACTTTTGGATTGTCTATTCAGGAGGAGAAGGATAAACTAAAAAAAAAAGGGAACAGCCAGAGGAGAAGCTGAAGGCAGTTACTTGCAGCACATTGCATCTGAATATATTTTTTTTCTTTCGCAGTCTGTGATTTGATCATTTTATTATTTTATGCGTGGGACTGTTTTGATTACATGTATATCTGTACATCATAGCCATGCCTAGGGCCTATGGAAGCCAGAAGGGGGTGTGAACTGAAACTGAACTTACAGAAGAGCCACTATGTGGATGCTGGGAATCAAACCCAAATCCTCTAGAAAAGCAGCCAAACTGCTGAATCATCTCTTCTGTTCTAATCTGATAATTTTAATGTTGGTTAAAATAATAATTTTGTGAAATACCAGGCATGGCACATGCCTTTAATCCCATCACTCAGGAGGCAGAGGCAGAGCAGGCAGATCTCTGTGAGTTCAAGGCCAGCCTGGTCTACAAAGCAAATTCCAGGACAGGTAGAATTACACAGAGAAACAATGCCCGCCCCCCCCAAAAAATTTTATTTTAATAGGAGAATATCTTGGAACTGAATACATGTTCCATAAAGATTTTTTGTATCTCTATTATGGAAAAACTTTTAACATGACTTTCTTAGTATTTTGATTAGTTAAAAGCATACAAGTACAGGCTCAGGCCTATAATCCTAGCATTTAGAAGGGGGGATAAGAGGATAAAAAGTTCAAAATTAGGACTAAAATGAGATGGCTCAGTGGGTTAAGTAACTTGCCACCAAGCCTGACAACCTCGGTTCGATCCCTGAGATGCACAAACTGGGAGAAGAGAACCAACTTCCACAAGTAGTCCTCTGACCTCCGTACACTTGCCATGGCACATGTGCACATGCACAAATAGATAGATAATGATGAGAATGAGGATTGTGATGATGATGATGATAGATGGATGGATGGATAGATAGATAGATAGATAGATAGATAGATAGATAGATAGATAGATAGATAGATAAAAGATAGAATTTTAAAGATTAAACAAAGAGTTCAAGATCATCCTCAACATGCAATGAGCATGAAGCTAGCTTAGATTACATATGGCCATGTCTCAAAAAAATTTTAATTACACAAAAATATTTGTGTTTCTTCAAAGTTTTGAGCCATTGGAATTCTGTATTAGAACCTAGAAAGTTATCAAAGATTTGGTTTGGTTTGGTTTTTTATAACAGGCTTCCTTGACTCTACTATTAAGTTACAGCATGACTTTGTAACACAAGTCAGTGCACATTCAGAATCAACATTTGCTAGTTCAGCGGTGAACAAAAATGTCACCTATCAAGAAGGTGGAGGAGTGAGAAACAGACAGCAGCCCATAACAGTTACCTGTCAACCTCTGAGAGGGTTTCTTTCAATGCCTAACATATGATGTTTTACCTTGTTCAGGGAAATGTACAATTCCAGTACACTGAAAATGATTAAGAAAGCAACGCAACCCAGGACTAAATAGAAAATGAAATAGACAGTGGCCTCATTGGACAGCTTACCTGGTAAGTCATGAGACACTACGGCTTGCTTCTGTTTGTCCTCACAATACCACCTTTTTATTTCAACTTACTACAGTACAGCAGAAGGAAACAAATGTGAATATACAGAGTGTTCATGTCTGGGTGAAATCATTACCTGCGGAAGACCAAGTGCTTTGGTCTTTTACGTAGTCTCCTCAAGGACAGCTTCCAAGAAGCTGCCTGTTTTGCATTTGTCTCTGGGGTGAGTGTGCAGAGACTGACTGGGAGCACCTGCTGTACCTTCCTGCCTCTCCTGGTGGTGCTGCTTGGGGACGTTTGCTGGCTTCTTCCTCATGACTTGCTCAGCTTGCTTTCTTTTACCGTCCAGTAACTCCTGCCCAGAGGTGGCACTACACCCAGTGACATTGGGACCATCAACATTAATCATTATACCATTCAGAAACATCCGCTCAGTAGTGTCACTGCCCCCAGTGACCCGGGTCCACCTACATTAACCATTAATCAAGAAGACTTGCCTTCAGACAATTTTTTTTCTTTTTTTGTTTGAAAATTGTACAATATATTTTGATTGCAATTTCCCCTCCCTCATCCTCTACCAGACCCTCCCTACCATACCACAGTTTTCTGACTGTTCAGAAAACAGAAAAATAGAAGACAAAATTTAAAACAATGAAAAAGCATAAGACATACACAGATAAAAAATAAACACATAGTCAGAACCCATAATATACAAGCAAAAGACCAGTAAGATATTTAAAAAATACCCAAACAAAGCAATATGAAAAACAAAAAAAATCTACAAAAGCACCAGTGAGTTCATTTTGTGTTAGCCACTTACTTCTGGGTGTTCGGTCTACCCTTTTATACCCAGTGAGACTCCAATGGAGAAAATGCATTTGTCTTTTGCAAATGGGTGTCAGGTGGGGCTAGCTTCTTGAGTAGGGGTAGAAAATGGTGTCCACTTCCCCTTCTCAGCATTGGAACCGTGTCCAGCTTGAACCTGTGCTGGCCCTGTGTGTGGTCTCAACATCTCTGTGAATTCAATTGTGCATCCTTCCTGCTGTGTCGGGAAGACACTGTTTCCTCGTTGTCCTCCACCACTGCTGGCTCTCACAATCTTTTCACCTCCCCTTGCTCATAGCTCCCAGAGCCCTGGGGAAGGGGGGATTGATACAGACATTTCACTTAGGTCTCTCACTCATTTCCTAAGTCACTCACTCCTTGCACATTGTCCAATTGTGGGTCTCTGTATTAGTTTCCATCTGCTGATAACCTATCTGATAATGGCTTAGTGAGGCACTGGTCCATGAGGATAGTAAAATGTCATTAGAAGTCATTTTATTATTGTGCTCCTTTATCAGAACAATAGTGCATTTTCCCTAAGCATATGCCCTCTCTAATCTCAGGTTCTTGGCCATAAGCAGTGTTGGGCATGGGTTCCATCTCATGGAGTGGGCCTTAAATCTAATCAGAAAGTGGTGTCTTACTCTCATAACATTTACACTCTTATTGCACCAGAATAACTTGCTCAGGCCACCATTGTACATTTAGAGTTTGTAACTGTGTTGCTGTTTACTTTTCTCCTCTGGTACCACACAGAATACATTCCATTACCGTGAACACCAGTCAGTAGGGGTAAAGTCTGTAGTTAGACACCAGCTCAACTTCTTCATGTTTAATGAGATATGTAAGTGTTGTCTTCAGCCAAAGAGCGTTACAATCAGTTTGTGGAGAGATACTAATAGCCTTTGCCTGTTGGAGGGTGTCCATGGGGCCCCTTTGGCCAACAACTCAGTTAGATGTAATCCATTCCTGTCACTTGAGTTTCACTTGGTGCCAAAAGATGTCTGGTTGGAGTGTTGTCTTCTTGTTATATCATGACTCCATTTATATTTATTTTATTATGTACACATCTTAAGAAATTTATACATTAGTAGAATTTTTTTTTTCATATACCTCATCAAATGGCTCTTGGTGTTGCACCTCTCATTAGTCCCCCCTCTGCTCACTTTTGCCTCCTCCTCCCCATTTAATCCTCCTGTTCCATTCTCCCCACTCTCTCTCCAAAACTATGTATTCTGTTTCCTCTTTCTTGGTAAATCCTCCCTTCTACATTAAGTCCCTTACTAGTTACCTAACCTCTGTGGTTATATGGATTGTAGGATTCCTAGTGAAGGTTTAAAAGCCAACATTCACTTATAAGAGAATATATGCCATATTTGTCTTTTGGGGTCTGGGTTACCTCACTCTGGCTGAACTCCATCCATTTACCTATGAAATTTATGCTTTTATTTCTAGAAGCTGAACAATGATTCCATTGTGTAAATGCATCACTTTCTCTTTATTCATTCATCAGTTAATGGACATCTAGGCCATTTCCAATATGTGGCTACTTTGAATAGAGCACATGGATAATCAAGTGTCTCTGTAATAGGACGTAGAGTCCTTTAGGTATAGGCCCAAGAGTAGTATAGTTGGACCTAGATCTATTCCTAGCTTCTTGGGGTATAGTGGTTGTTCAAGTTTACACTCATACCAAAAATGGATCAGTGTCGCACTTTTCCCAACGTTCTCACCAACACGAGCTGTGTTATGGGAATATTTCAATTGATAATCTCTCTCTCCAAATAACTCTAGCCTGCATCAAATCAACATAAACTAACAAGGACAACTGACCCTAGTCAACTTCATAAATGAACACTTCACTGCTCAACCATAACCTTCCCTCTCTTGTTCATCCTGATTATCTCAATATCCATATTACAGTATAAAACTTTAAAAAATCTCACAGTTTTTAAAAATTCAAACACTTAAAAGTTAAGTCTCTTTAAAATATCTAAGCTCTCTGTAAAATTCCAAAGTCTCTTTATTGCAGGCACCTATTAAATCAAAAATAACTTTAATACTTTCTTACTTCAAGGGAAAAATCAAGGCACAGTTACAATCATATCAAAGCAAAACCAAAATCCAACATTGTCAGATGCTGTGACTCACAGACGTCCAGACTCTAAAGGACTTGCCACAGCACACTGTGCCTTATCCACTCAGGCCGACTTCACACAGAGCCCTTGCTGTCCTTGGTCATCATCCCATGGTACTAGCATCTGCACTGAAACTGGGCTGCACCTACACCAACAGCTTCTTCTGGACTCTCCTCAGGGACTCTGGTTCTGCATATGTGTCAAGCCTCGACTTCTCTCCATGACCCCTTCAATCTTAGGACTTCAATTACAACTAAGGCTTTTACCTTCACTAATGCACTCTCCTGCCTCTCTTCAGGGATTCCTGCCCTGCCATACAGTGACAGGCCTCCACTGCTCACCGTGACCCCTTCATGCCTTCAAAACCAGTACTACCTGGGTGACTCATATATGTTGCCAAGCTTGGCTGCCAGCATGAGATTGTAGCCTTGGACCCTCTGGACCACAGCTTCTATGTGCTGACTGTGAGGAAATACTCCCAGAAGACTTCACCTAAATGAGGTTAGCCTGTTCTTAATCACAGCTGATTGTACCAATTGTACCAACAAAGCAAAGGTTTTATCTTACTGATGTTGGTTGTTTTTACTCTTTGTTTCTTTGGAGGCCTGCCACCCAGCTCCCAAACAAATTACACAGAATCTTATTCTTTCTTATGATTGCCCAGCCTTAGTTTGACTTATTCCTAGAAAGCTTCCTAACTTAAATTATCCCATCTATCTTTTGCCTCTTGGCTTTTACCTTTCTCTATTTCTGTATATCCTTTCTTCCTTCTTATTCCATGACTGGCTGTGTAGCTGGGTGGCAGGCTCCTTCCTTCCTCCTCTCCTCCTTTTCTTGTTCCTTGATCTTGCTTCCCTCTTCCCAGGTTTCTCCTCCTATTTATTCTCTCTGACTGTCAACCCTGCCTATCTTTCTCCTACCTGGCTATTGGCCATTCACCTCTTTATTAGATCAATCAGGTATTGTAGACAGACAAAGTAACACAGCTTTCACAGAGTTAAACAAATGCAACACATCTTTGCATCATTAAACAAATGTTCCACAGCAAAAATAAATGTAACACATCTTTAACTAATATTCTACAGCACCTTACTGGTTATTGATTCAAAATACCACTCAAACAACCCTGACAGAGTCTTTGCTTCCCTCTAAAACATCACAAGCTAGATCTTCACCATCTACACTGCTTCTGTGTTTATCTTCTTAGTTCCCACAATGGTTGACTAAGCTCTAGATGCTCAATGACTTTTCCGGTCCAAAGTCCTAAAGTGTTTCCACAATCCTCCCCAAAACAAGAGGGTCAGATCTGTCAGAGCAATAGCCTACTTCTCTTCACAATTTCTATCTATGACTGTGATAAAATACCATGACTAAAAGCAATTTGGGAAGGGAAGGGTTTATTTCATCTTAAACATGCACACCAGAGTCCATCACTGAAAAAAGCTATGACCAAAACTGGAGCAGGAACCATGAAAGAATACTGTTCACTGGCTTTTTCCACTTGTCTTACTGGACCTATTTTCTTATAGCACCCAAAATCACCTACCCAGAAGTGGCCCTGCTCCCAGTGAGCTGAGACCACCTGCACCAATCATTAACTAAGAAAATGCCCCCATAGAGTTACCTACAGACAGATCTTATGGGGGGGGGCATTTTCTCAATTGAAAGTCCTTCTCCTCAAATGACTCTACCTTATGTCAAGCTGACATAAAACTTACCAAGACAAAAAACAAAACAATGTCCTGTTGTTGTAATTTTGAGACAGCAGTTTGTCCAAGCTGGCTTCACAGCTTTGAGACACCTGCCTCAGGCTCCAGAGTGCTGGGGTTGCACATTTGTGTCACCATATTCAGCACAAAATTGACCTTGTGGCTCATGTTTTTCCAGTGTTTGTAGCATTGCTGGCTAATGTTCTATGATAGTGTACTTTAACCTTTTCACTACAATAATGAAAACCATTAAAGATGCCAATCACAGTGTAGCAAAAATAAGCAGAATAAGACAGAATGCAGTGTTCACGCTACCACACCTATGGGAGCCATTTTTTAATCTACTGTTTTCAGAGCTACAATGAGATTAGAAAATCTCCACCAATCATAAGGTCTGTTTGATTGTGATGACATAGCCTCTTTAAGAGGAAAAAAAGTTTTATGCATAGTAGAGTATAGACAGGTTAAGTAATTTCATATGGTCACAAAATATGTAAACTCAATTTTAAATGACTTCAAAGTTTGGAACCTTTGGAAGGTGATCATACCCTAGAGCTCAGCACATATGTATGGGATAGTGCTCCAGCTGCCTTGCTCCTCGTACCGTGGAAAAGCAAGTCCAGAGTGCCATCCATGAACTGAGAAGCAGGTTCTCGCGAGACATTGAAGTGTCTGCCCTCTTGATCTTCAACTTTCTGTTGCTCCCAGCATCACTCTGGAGCTGCTGCAGCAGCTTGAAGACAATGAGATACCCAGCCCCTTCTCATCTCTGCCCATTATATCTTACACTTGCACATCGCAGCCCATCATTGAAAGAAATTATGTCAGAAGCAAGGTGGTTCATTGAGATGGGGGGGAGGGCAAAAGGTAGCTATAATTCTTCAGTTTCCTAAGTTTACAGTCTTAACAACATGGGGAAACAGTAGTACCTGAATTGTTCTGGAAAGTGGTGGTTCTGGCATTTTCTGAATGTACTTAACATGAATGAATTTGTCTTCTTTTATAAGGAGAACTCAAGTTGCTTTCTGGAGTTGACTGCTCATGGCACACACTCTTAGAGTATGCTTGTTGGGACTGAATTTTTTATTCACGTGGCTGCTGATTAAAGCAAAGATAGGTAAGATATTTCTGTAATCTAATCTGTAGAAGGAATTGTAGTTTAAATTTTCAGGTGCAAATGAACCATGTATTGTGGTAAGTGTTCTAAAGTGAATTTTGTAGTCAGTCTTTTAACATTTAATGGATAAGTCTGGCTCTGTAGTATTGTCTTATTTGTTTTAATAACATAGGATATAATCATATACTTATTCTTGAGAAACTGGCTAAGAAACTTGAAGCATAATGGAAGCATGTTTTACATTAAAATGCATTTTAGAACCAGAAAGATGGTTCAGCAGGTAAAGGTACTTGCTCTGCAAACCTGGCCACTTGAGTTTGACCCTTTGAGCCCACACCCTAACCTCGAATGTGTACTGTGGCCCATGTGCATACACACATAAATGATAAAATAAAAAGTTAGAGTGTATTTCAGCAGGGGTATACATGGCTGAATTCAGCTATCATATGAATATGATACATATATATGCATATCTATAAATATACATAGTGTGTGTGTATCTACATTTTCCTGGCTTTGTGAGTAAGAGTTTGATTTTGGCTTTCTGGCCTATTACAAGGAAGAATCAAAGAAATCAAAACCAAACATAGAATAAAAATAAGAGAGGGAGAGAGATTCCATTTAGCTTTTGAAAATAAAAATGGGTGGGCTTTTTTTGTTTTTTTTGTTTTTTGTTTTTTTCGAGACAGGGTTTCTCTGTAGCTTTGGAGCCTGTCCTGGAACTAGCTCTTGTAGACCAGGCTGGCCTCAAACTCACAGAGATCTGCCTGCCTCTGCCTCCCGAGTGCTGGGATTAAAGGCGTGCGCCACCACTGCCCGGCAAAATGGGTGGTTTTTAAAAAGGATTGTTCAGTATTTCATTTACTTAGGGTAAATAATAACTTCTCCACTAATTCTTCTTTGATTCATATTGATCCTATCACAGAATTATCCCCAAAGAAGATTTCACTAGGGGCTGTATGTCACATCTGAAATTGAGAATGCATCTCTATTTTGTAGTTCTTTTTACTGAAGTGTGTCAGTAGAATGCTTTTGGAAGTGAGTTAAATGGGAGTTCAAGGTGGCATTAGTGATAGTAACTAAGCCATAAGAGTCATCCAAAAAGGG
Source organism: Dicrostonyx torquatus (assembly GCA_028555095.1). Lineage (NCBI taxonomy): Eukaryota > Metazoa > Chordata > Mammalia > Rodentia > Cricetidae > Dicrostonyx > Dicrostonyx torquatus. The sequence goes on along the minus strand of JAQHUG010000578.1, from coordinate 605,585 downwards.
GAACATATACGTCATTTACTTCAACTATACTACCCAGGGGCCTACAGCTTAAAGAAATATCAAAATGCAGGTTATTGGACCCACTCTCCTTTTTTTTTGTTTGTTTGTTTTTTTGGTACATTCTCTGACTTTGTAGCCTGGCCTCTAATTCATGATACTCCATCTTAGCCTCCCAAGTGCTGGTATCACAGAACCACACCTCTGAATATTTTATCTTTATTATAAAATGATATTACAAGTTATGCTCATTTAATACAACTGATATATTAAGAGAAGAGATTATTTCTACATAAGTCTTGTAAGATTGTCTTTCTTTTTCTTAATATAATTATTAAAATAAGCATTTTAAATTATAAAGGCGATGGGAAATATGTAATTTATCCTGAGAAGCTCTCTTTAAGTGGTCTGGTGTGAAATCTGCATGTGGAAAAGTCCCCTGAGAGTTTAGAACTGCATTCCAGAATGTTCTTTCAATGCTGTTTTCTTGCTTCTTTCCTATTGTTATGATTATAGCATGGATGTTGAGAACATACGTTTAATTCAAACACATTTTAATATGACTGTCTTCTAATTCTCCAGCATCGCCAGTGCTGCTGGAGCAATGTAGGTTATTAACAGTTCTGTGATCTGATGAGTTTTAATTTCACCCTACTATGGGGATTGAACAAACTCCCCATCTCGAAATGAATGTCTTCCTTCTAGCTGAGTTTTGCTTTTGTCTCTTCCTGCAGATCCCTGCAAGCAGGGCACAATGACTGTCAAGCCTTCCCTTGTAATTCCGCTTGGGTCAGCTGTCAATATTTCCTGCTCTTTGAATCCCAAGAAGAGCTGTTGGAATCAACCTGGTTCTAAATTAATGCTCTCAGAGTCTGGCAAAATTGTCCATTCCCACAATGGTCACTCCTCCACTTTTCAAGTCTCCAACCTTTCCCTTGGTATGACCGTATTTGTCTGCCATATATACTGTCCACAAAATGGTCAGAACCGTATATGTGGGGCGGAGATCTCAGTTGGTGGTGAGCATTCCTTTCTGAACTCTTATGACGTGGTCATTTTGTCATTTTGTGTGTGTGTGTCTGTGTGTATGTGTCTGTGTGTCTATATATATCTCTATGTGTCTGTGTGTGTGTGTGTATCTGTGTATCTCTGTATGTCTATGTGTGGGTCTGTGTGTGTCTTTGTGTTTGTGTGTGTCTTTGTGTTTGTGTGTGTGTGCCTATATGTGTGTGTGTGTCTATATATCTCTGTGTGTCTGTGTGTATCTGTGTATCTCTGTATGTCTGTGTGTGTTTTTGTGTTTGTGTGTGTGTTTGACATGAGATAAATAGAAACCCAAATACCAGACAGATTTCTGTGTTCTCTTATAACATTAAACATTTTATTCTGAGACCAGCATGAGAATCTCGGTTGAAAAGTCCAGAAATCAGCAGAATTAGGATCTTATTTAGGAACTCACAGTCTCTCTCCACCTCTTGCCCTTTACTCTCTCTTTCTCTCAGTTCTTCTCTTTTCTTCCTTTCCTCTTTCTCTGACCATTGGGATAATTTGCTTACTCTCTGTCCTTGGCTCTTTGCAGCTAGTTTGCCACACCCTCTTGATTTAGGAAAACTGGTTCAATGCTACAAGCTCCTAAAGAGATGGGAGAGTGTCTCTTCCAGCTCTTACAGCCCAGTCTGGCAGCACACCGCTGAACACCTCCTCTCACCTCACTGCACAGGAAGTAGTTCTTCCATCTCCACCCACCCATCAGGAGTGACTATCACATGCAGAGAGGCTAACAGGAAACTGCCACCACTTAAGCACCTTTCCTGGAATTATGCCCAATGCAAAGCTCATAGGCTAATACTTTAAGAAGGGAGTCGAGCGTGAGAATCAAAGCTGGGAACTACAGTTAATGCATCCTTTAGTATTGGGATAGTTCTAGAAAAGTGTTGTTAATGTTGCAAACAGCATAAAGTATACTTAAGCTAAAATGGCATCTCCGGATGACAACATCTCACAGGACCACTTACAAATGTGGTCTGTAGACTGACACCATTATATGTACATGATGGTATGTTGTGGTACTGTTAATAAGCTGGCAATAGCCTTGGCAGAAAATACTGCTGACGGTTTGGTCACTTAAGGACATTTCCAGGAAAAGCAGCTGGAAATACAATAGCAAGAAAAGGGGAAAACCTTTACCTAGCTGCCCATTAGTCCAAGTTTATCCCATAGGAACTCTTTCATTCTACTGGCTTGCATAGTTGGTCCCTCCAGGCAACTGCTAAGAGGAAAGAGTTAAAACATCACAACTGGCCTCTGCTGCATGAGCACAAAGGAGACAGCAGACCCCTGACTACAATTTCTAGCCGGCAGCCCACAGCTTCTCGGGTCCAGTTTGGCAAGTCGCTGAACATAGTTGAACCCTGGATGATTTCGTGGCTCTTTTTAGCCTCCATTAGGGAGGTATATATGCCTAAATACAAGTATGTAAGGAAATGCTTATTATTTTAGCAAAATGAATAATTTGCTATTTTATTAAATAGAACCACAAGAGCTATATATTGTTATAGGCAGTCAATAGAACTAAATACTGAGATGTTAACTTGTCCAAGGCCCCACGAAGAACACTACTGTGTACATATCTATGGTGGATACTAGCAAAAAAAATGATATTTCTCCATCAGTTATGACTGAGGAAGAAATCGCAAGAATTTTGCAGTACGTATTTTTCTTATCTTGCCAAAGGCACATCTGTCTACATGGGAGTCTCAGTACTGTATTAGAATGGGATAGTTACACAACTAAGCATTTTCTCAAAACCTTCCATTAATTCTGTTCTTCAGAGGATCTGGGTTCAATTCCCAGTACCCACTTGGAGGTTCATAAACATCTGTAACTCTAATTCCAGAAAATTTGACACCCTCTTCTGCACTCTTTGGGCACCAGGACAAGAAATTGACAGCTGTGCCTATGCCTGGTCAATGGAAGCTATAAATATCTGTATTCATAAGAAGTAATCTATACCTGCTCATAAAGTACCCCAAGCAATACAGTGCCTTGGCAGTGCATGGGAGACAGAGACAACTGTTTGTTTTGTTTTTTTTAATTTGTCACTGGAGTTGGAGATTTGTGTTTGTTTGTTTTTGTTTCTTTGTTGAGACAGGGTTGAACTATATAGCTCTGACTTTCTTGAATTCACAATCCTCCTGCATCAAGCTCCTGAATTATAGGTGGGTGCCACTATGCCTGGCTTAAAACGTCTTATAATGAGTTGGTATTACTCTGGCATTGTATGTCTACCTGGAATAATAGATATTTGTCTATCCAGGGGAAAAAAAGGTAGAATTATGGTTTGCCAGCCACACCTGAACCAGAGCCCTGATTCTGCCCAGTTTTGCAGTCTGGGGCAGGCATTTTGCCTAAGTCTTTGTTTCTTCTTTGATAACATGAAAAATAATCTTACCTACTTTATGGAGTGCTCTGACTGAGAACTGCATATAAGAAAGACACTTGCAGGGGGGGGCTAGAGAGATGGCTCAGCGGTTAAGAGCATTGCCTGCTCTTCCAAAGGTCCTGAGTTCAATTCCCAGCAACCACATGGTGGCTCACAACCATCTGTAATGAGGTGTGGTGCCCTCTTCTGGCCTTCGGGCATACACGCAGACAGAATATTGTATACATAATAAATAAATAAATATTTTTAAAAAAGAAAGAAAGAAAGACACTTACACCAGACTTAGTCTAAAAGAAGTGACCTATGTTCATCACTATTGCTATAATTATTAGAGAAAATCCATGACTTGGGAGCAAATATGAGCATGTTAGAAAATGACTTCATCTAGATTTATGAGACATGTGGAAGGTATTATCAATATAGTGCAAACAATAACAATGTGATCTTGATATCACCTTCAGACTATTCCAAACACCAAGTCTTGTTCTTCCTTTGTAAAGTTGCTCCAGAGCCGCCTCGAAACCTATCATGCCTCCAGAAAGGAGAACGTGGAACTGTGGCCTGTACCTGGGACCCTGGACTAGATACCCATCTGAAAACCAAATACACTTTACAGTGAGTAAGAGGCTATGTGGCTGTTTTGTGCGTATTCTATCTTACATGGATTTCGGCAGTATCAAATGGTTTATTAGATGCTAAGGAGAAACAGCAATAGATCCCTCACCAAGAATTTAAAAACCGTTCCCAGTGTCTGTCAGTGAGAGCTGCTCCAGTCACTTGAACTGTGAGGCCTGATATCTTGGTTCTACATGCTCATTCAAAGTTTTCTTTGGGTCATCCAAGATCTCAGTTAAGATAGTCTCCCTACAATTGGGTTAAGCTGGCTGTGTAAAAACCCCATCTCCTTTGAAATTTCACACTTTTGGGCATCATAATATATAAATGGACTCCTCCTTGGAGGAATTACATTTTAAAACAGTTGGCTGGTGTGAGAGTTCACAAGAAGAGGGGATATCAGAAGCCTCCCTTCCTGGGATATATCCCATAATCCCATCACGGGTACAGCTGTGCCTAGGTGAACAAGAAATAGAAAAGACAGTGGGACCTGGATGGAGTTTTCCTACCTCTGGACTGTGAGCTCACACCATACTTCCATTGAATGGAGATCATATGTTCAAAGATTCTTTGGATAACGTTTAGAACTTCCCTGAGGAAACAAGATAACAGCCACGGTTTGGAAAATTAGACCAAAAGCCCTCTATATGAACATTCATTTCAAAAGATTTCAGTTGTACCAAAAAGTGGGTAAGGAGGAGAGGAGACATAGTCCTATAAATGAGAACAGGATTCAAGTATCCCCACAGTATATTCCCTAGGAATAAGACCAGCCTTAAAATGTGTCTGAAATTTTTGATGTTAGAACATTTCGTTCTTTTGTAGTGACTGTGAGAAGCAGCATGCAAAGTGTATTACTAAACACAGTTGTGCTTGGGTTACAGGTTAACTGGACCAAACAATGTGACCTGTCAGGACCAAGGCAGTTGTCAGAATTGTAATCGCTTGAATCTTGGGATCAGTCTAACCTCTGATTTACCTGAATCCAAGTTCACAGTCAGTGTCACTGCCAAAAATCAGCTTGGAAACTCTTCTTCATTTCCATTTACGTTCACGTTCTTGGACATAGGTAAATTTGATTGCAGTTTTCCAGGGGTCATTTACTGGCACAAGCAGATCAATTTAAAACTCACTAAAGTCTTCTATGTGTAGCTATTTTAGAGACAGGAGCTAATGAAAAGTAACAAATAGGTACAAAGTTTGAGGCTATTGTGTTGCATGTCATTGGCACATTGGTTTTCTTTAAATCTAGTAAGTGGTATCAACACATCCACTATCTGGTAAAGATGAGGTTGGGTTAAGAGCAGTTATTTCAATAGTTGAGAAATGAAACCAACATTTTAAATAGCTCATATCAGTACTTAAAGCATTCGCTGATCATAAAGCCTGACTGGCACATTTTGGTTTGTCTTGGTTACTAGTGAGGCCTCTTCCTCCGTGGGACATCAGAATCAATTTCCTAAATGCTTCTGGGAGCAGATGTATCGTGCAGTGGAAAGACGAGGGGCAAGTGGCCCTCAATCGACTCAGATACCGGCCTTTAAACAGCAGGTCCTGGAATATGGTAATAGTCTTTAGAGGAATGGGAGAAAATCAGTAAAGGCTCTTGACATTGTGGCGCAGACTCATTATGTCAACAAAGTAGGGAACTTAGGAACTTTCAACCTAGAAACACATATTGGAAGTCCATCAGAAAATTTTATATACCTCTATCTACATTTTAGAATTTTTGTGTGTAAAAGTATTTCCCTGTGAGTGTTTCAATTAATTATCGCCCAATCCAGCTATCTTTAATACATACACTTTAATGGGAATAAGAAACACAAACAGGTTTACCAGACCCTGGGTCCATGCTTCTCTGAAGATGCACACCAACCCACGATCCGCAGAGAGAGCGCTTCCCACGTGAACCTACCCTTTTATACCTAATTGGGATCTGATGGTCCAACCCCAAATAATTAGCTAATGGCTAATAAGGGGCGGAATAATTAGCTAATGGCTAATTGCGGGGTATGGCTATTAGCCTGATAGGCTAGAACCATTCCCCATCATTTCCCTTTGCCCCAGAGGCAAAAAGAGAGCATCAGATCCCCTGAGGCCAGAGTTACAAACTGTTCTGAGAAACCGTATGGCTGCTGGAAACCAAAATCTGATCCCAGCAAAGGCAGCACATGCTCTTAATTACTGAACCACCTCTCTGTTTATTAAGAAATATTGGAGGGGCTGGGGAGGTGGCTTAGTGGTTGAGGACATTGGCTGCTCTTCCAGAGGACTGTGGTTCAATTCTCAGCACCCAAATGGCAGCTCACAACTGTCTGTAATACCCTCACACAGACGTATATGCAGGCAAAACACTAGTGCACATAAAATAAAAATAAGTCATTAAAATTGATAAATTCTGAAAAAAGAGAGAGAGAGAGAGAGTGAGATGGAGGGAGGGAGGGAAGGAGGAAAGAAGGCCAGGCACTGGTGGTACACACCTTTAATCCCAGTACTTGGGAGCAGAGGCAAGCAGATCTCTGAGTTCGAGGAAAGACTGGTCTACAGAGTGAATTCTAGGACAACCAGAGCTGTTACACATAGAAACCCTGTCTTGAAAACCCAAAAAGAATAAAGAAGAAAAGAAAGACTGGGGTAATAGAGATGGGTCAGTAGTTAGAGTGAGGGCTGATTTTGGATCCTCTGAACCCTCACTAAAGAGTGAGTCACGGCAGCATACATATGTGATCCCAGCACTGACAGACTGGAGGATCTCTGGAGGGCACTGGTCAGCTACTGCTGTCAGTCAGGGAGAAACAGGTTCAATGAGAAACTTTACTTTTAAAAAAAAAATACAGTGGAGAAGCAATTGAGGAAGACACCTAACATTGACCTCTGGCCTCACATGCAAAGACATGTGTGTCCCCCACACATGCACACACAAAAACAAGTACACATACACACACACACACACACACACACATATGAAATATCTCGATCCCTGTACTGGATTTTATTTCCATTGTTTAGATTTGCTAATTTATTTATTTATTGGTGTGTGTGTGTGTGTGTGTGTGTGTGATGTGGGGGAGGGGCTGGACCATGAGCAAGGGGTGGAAGGCATGTAGAAATCAGAGAACAACTGAGAGCAGTTGGTTCCCCCATATCATGGGGATCAAATCAAATGTCAAACTTTCAGCAAACCCCTTTACCCATCAAGCAATCTCATGATATCCTTAGAGTCTTTAAACAGCAGGTCTGGTTGGTTAGTTGATTGGTTGGTTTGGGGGTGCTGGAAATTGAACCCAAGGCCTTGCCTGTATCAGACAGGTGTTCTGCCGTTGTAATACCTCCCAACTCTTAAATTTTATTTTACCATTTTGTGAGTGTGTGTGTGTGTGTGTGTGTGTGTGTGTGTGTGTGTGTGCGCAGGTACATGTGTGCCACAGAGAATATGTGAAGGTCAGAGAACAACTTTGGGAAGTCAGTCCTCCCTCCCACTGTGAGTTCTGAGTGTCGAACTCAGGTTAAAAGGCTTGCACAGGAAGCACCTTTACCTGCTGAGTAATTTCACAGGCTCTGATTCTGAATATTTTAAGCCACGGGCTTTCATAAACCTGTTTTTAATAAATAATTTGTTTCTACTTATTCTTCCTTCCCCTTCCTCGTTTTTTTTTTAAACACTAAAAATATTTTGGAAAGAAACATTAGAGTATGTACCCAAAGGCTTATGTGGAACTAAATCTTCCCAAGGAAAAGACTGCCGTTTGATTTATTAGGCACTACACTGTATGTGTCATGGCATGCCTGTGTAGGTCAGAGATGCCAGTCCCCGCTTTTCGATTACGCCTCACGTAAGGCAGGGTGTGTTTGTTGTTCCCATATGCACACACAAGCTTGTAGCATTCTGCTGTCTCCTGCACCACCCCACTGTTGGACCCTCGAATTACAAATGCCTGTGCCTAGATTTACACCTGTCCTGGAGATTACGACTCAGAACCCTCACATTTGGTCAACAAAAACTTTACCCACTGAGCTGTTTTCTCAACCTGGCACTACCACTTTTTATGATAAAAAATGTAGAATTATGATTCCTTCAAGAATTTTTGTAAAGTATAGTAGCTTATAATAATGGAAGAGAATTGGCTCCACATATAGTTGAAACTCAAGAGAGCATGACTAACATTTTTTCCTGAAACCAGTTTTATGTCTTTGCTAATGCATTCATCATATGCTAATTACATATGGTGCAGAAATTTCTCCACATGGCATTAAGAACTGATAAATTTTTGGGCTAGTGTGAAAGCACATACCTATAATCCCAGTGCTCTGAAGACTGAGAGAGAGAATAGAATCCCAGACCAGACTGTGCTGTGTCCTGTGTGTGTCTGTTGTCCATGGAAGCCATAAGAGGGAGAATCCTGTGAGACTGGAGTTATCGTGTGGTAAGTGGAAATCAAACCTTGGTCATCTGGAAGAGTAGCAAATGCTCTTAACCATCTCTCCAGCCCCCAATAGATAGGCTTTTAATCTCTACAGTATTTTTTAAAGAGAAACTATTATATTAGGTTAGCATCTCAAATTCAGTAACCTTAGCATTAGTCATTCTCATTAAACGGTAGATCTGGAGAATTTCAAAGGTCGTCTTATCTAGATTGATCTTTCAAGTTAAAATTCTCTATATCAGGCTGGGGAAAGTCCTCAACAACAGAGGACCTGGCTTTGGTTCCTAGAGCCCATGCTGGGTGACTTAAAACTGTTTGTGGTACCAGTTCTAAGGGATCTGATGACTCATCTGATTGGTCTCCTTGGACACACATACAAGTGCTCAGGCACACGTATACATAAATAAATCAATCTTTTCAAAATCTTTTGTTCTATAGATGAGCTTTGAACATGCTGAAGACATACTGTACCACCAAACTACTTCCTCTTTACATTCATCTGCTACTAACTGATATCTTAAAACCCTTGTGAGTTCTGCTATTCCATTCTGTTCTAAAGATTGCCTTAACGAGTAAGAACGTGTGTTTGTCACTAGAGCCAGCGGCGGGTAGAGAAGAAGGGATTGTCTGAGTGAAGGAGTGATACCAGGCTCACCCTTAGCACATTAACATCTTAAACAACTGAAGTAACCTATGCTATACTTCAAAGTGGTCAGAAGAGTGTGAAAATGTTTACTATTTTCAGGGTGTTGTTGTTTGGTAATGTGTGTGTTCCGCATGATTTATTATTTCTGTGTTCACATGTGTGTTTGGTGCCTGCAGAAGCCAGCACAGGGCATCTGATTGAATCCCCAGGAACTGGAGTTATAGATGGTTGTAAGCTGCCATGTTGAGTCCTGGCAATAGAACCCAGGTCCTCTGCAGGAGCAGCCAGTGCTCTTAATCTCTGAGCCATCTCTCCAGGCTCAACGCTTACTATTCTGTGGGAGAGGGGCCTTATCTCCTTGCTTTGGCTATTGTATACCTTCTGCCTATACTGAAGTGTCACACAATACACAATACACTCCATAAAAATACAGAAGCATGGTATCTCAGTGAAACAAATTTCATCTGATTCAAGGTTAATGCTACAAATGCCAAAGGAAGATACGGCCTACAACATCTGAAGCCGTTTACAGAATATGAATTTCAGATTTCGTCTAAGCTGTATTTTTCTAAAGGAAGCTGGAGCGATTGGAGTGAGCCACTGACAACACGAACACCAGAGGAAGGTAGGCATCCAGCCAAAACAGAGGAGGAGGAATCAGGAAGAGCGGACTGAGAAAGGCAAAGTCTTCCTTGGAGTAGACTCTTTCAGTGCATAGGGTACAGAAACCACCCAGGAAGGCAAATTTATGATGCTAAGAAGCTTAACATGAGGCCAGCCTGCCCCTGTCTGCCATCAGTCAAGCCACTGCTTGTGTGCTTTTTTCTCTTTCCCAGTACCTCTTGTTCCCCAAAGCTGTAGCCAGAAATTAACCTCATTTCTTTGATACATTTTATCGCTTTAGTTCTTTGAAAATTAGAAATGATAATTTAGAAATTATAAACTACACTAAAAGTTTGAAAGAATTTCTGAAGATAGTACCCTAAATTAAAAGGAATGTCTAACAATCCTCTTTCCTCAACTGTTGCATGGCACTTCTGCAGGCCTTTGGCACTATCCTGCTCAAAGGAGCCCCATTGAACAAGGACCAGGAGCAGCATAACAAGCTCAAGTTTTTATTTAATCTAATCAATGGGCTTTTCCTTTTGATAATTATTAAGAAGTTAATTTCACAGAAATATAAGCTAACATTTTATTGAAACAGAGTTCTTAATCTTTCTGTCATATTAACAAATTGTTTCATTTTATTAGTTCTCGAAGAGTTTGTGTAATATGTTTTGATTGTATTCACTCTGTCCCCAGCTCCTACTAAATTCATAACTAACCCACACAATTATGTCTTCTTTTTTTCCTGTTGTTTGTTTGTTTGTTTTAAAAACCCATAAAGTTCAATTTGTGCTGCTCATATACTCTAGGATGTGTGGTCTTCACTGGAGGGTGGCCAAGCCACTAAGAGCCACACACCATTAAAGAAAACTGTCTCCCAGCAGTTACCAATTACCAATAGCTCCTCAGGAGGTGGGGCTTCATGCTCCCTCCCCTCTCCATGCCGGGGTGGGGGGAAGGGGTGGACTTTGTTCATGTTGATCTTGCAGAGTTTTTATGTATGCTATCTTAACTCCTGTGAATTCTAAAGTACAGCTGCCCTGCTGGTTCTAGAAAACCCTTCCCAATAGTAACAACCCTTTGAATTCACAAGAATCCTGTTTCGTTTTGTTTCTGTTTTGCATAGTGACATAGTATAGAACTTTTCATATTGTTGTGGGGTATTCACCAGAGAAGACTGCTCAAACATGGGTTTAAGCTGAGAGAAAATCTTTATTAACTGATCAGCAACTACACTGCATGTTCAGGATCCGAGTGTAGCTCTGAGACTTTCTGAGGGTGAACTTTTAAGCACACACATACACACACACACACACACACACACACACACACACAGCCATACTTCAGTTAACAAGAACAGTTAGATAGAAGCAGAACTACAGAATCTAAAAAGCAAGGTTAGTATATGGCTTTGATTTAGTTTTGGCAGATAGTACTGTCTACCTGTTGAGTTTTAAAACCTGAATGGTATTTTTATCATGGAGTCAGTTGTGCTAAGGTCTGGGCCCTAATAAGGTCTGGCTGGGGTCCTGTTCTGATACTTGGTGTAAATTTAAATCAAAGAAAAAATTACAGGAATTTAATCAATTGTTTATTACTATCTAGAGTTTTGTGAAACAATTTTTTTATTACATTTTACATTCCAACCACAGTTCTCCCTTCCACCCCTCTTCCCACCCCCACCTCTCACCCCCCTTCCCCCACAGCCCATCCCCTCCACTCCTTCCAAAGGATAAGGTTCCCCATGGGTCAACAAAGCCTGGCATATTAAATTGAGGCAGGACCAAGCCCCTCTCCCCTGCATCAAATCTGAGCATGGCATCCACCATAGGAAATGGGCTCCAAAAAGCTAGCTCATGCACCAGGAATAGATCCTGGTTCCACTGCCAGGAGTGCCTCAGATAGACCAAGCAATACAACTGGTAGGACAAATTGACTGGCTGACTTAGAACTCATTATGTATACCTGGATGGGCTTGAGCTCACAAAGCTCTACCTGCTTCTGCTTCCCAAGTACTGGGATTAAACATGTGCACTGTCACGCCCAGCTGGAGTTTTTGTTATGCTGGTATGAACAGCTAAGTGGTTATTTGCAAAGGTGGGAATATGCATATGAGAAGCAACGTTGTATGATTGGGCTGCAGTCTTTGAGCTCCTAATAGTTGGGGGTTTTGTTGGTTTTGTTTGTTCGTTTTGAGACAGGGTCTCCTATATAGTTCTCTTTACTCTAGAACTTTATGTGTAGACCAGGCTGACCTTGAACTCAAAGACCACACCCCTGCCTCTGCTTCCTCCCACCCCCAGTGTGAAGTAATACTTTTTTAAATACCTTGTGGATTATATTTTTGTTTACACAATACAGATAAGATTTTTCAAATGGGTCAGATTTGATATTCAAATCCAAAATAGTATATGGGTCTAGACATCTGTAAGCTACATTATTACATCACATGGGTCCGAGCTATAAACTACAGAAACATGAGGCTCATGAATCCTTGTCATTTATACATGGATTAATGACTTACTTAGAAAAGTAAGTTATTTAAAAGTTATCAAAAAGAAATTTCTTTTCTTATTTTTTAGTACTTACCTGATAAACTCAAACTTCTCCAAGGCAAGCTGGTAACTCTAACATGCAAGGAATAAGTCACCAGTCACCGTGAGGCTGCTGTGTTCAGAGCAGAGCAGGCACCCAGAGATCTAAGGCCTGGCTTATACTTCACCCCGTAGGCTTCCTTTCAATGTCTGCTCCTTGTTTCTCTGGTTTGATCTTTCTGTGGGTTGTCCTGTGCTCCTGCTCTTACTTTAAGCTCTGCGGTTTACACCCCTTACCACACTCTCTGTCATCAGTTTCTTTTTGAAACACCAACTGATGTAAACCTAAACGTGTGAAAAATTTTTTAACACTTCTTCCTTTTAACTCTTTGAAGTGTCTAGTCATACGTAACTGGCTTCACTCTCTGAAACTGTGAATGACTTATGATGGGGCTCTTTTTCTGTAGCCTCAGCTTCTAAAACCAGAGAGGAGCGTGGTGTCCCCTGGTGGTCCAGATGTGGCTGTTTGTGTCATTCCAGCTGAGTGAAGGCTCTCTCCACTGCATGTGGGCCCCTTCTTTGGTGTTAAATTTAACTTCTGTCATGGTCTTCAGAGAAATGACCACTACGGAAGGGGAGGAGGAAGGAAGCCTATGCCACCTTCTGAGAAACAGTCTCTAGTTCAGCATCCATCAAAAGCTGTCTCGACTCTGGGGACTTAAAGCCATGTTTTCTTTCTAGTGAGAAAACACTCATGAATTTGAGCTCAAAAGTACCCAGACCTGTGTATACTCAACACTCATGACACCTAGCAGAAGGCTCCCCTATGAGGAATAGGCCTTTTTTATGTATGTGACTCTGTTTACAGGTTTGAGTGCTACTCACCTCAATTAATTTGGCAGAATAATTAAGGAGGCATGGCATGCTTATCTTCAGGACAGAATGGCAAAGTGCTTCATGTCATGGTGACAACAGAGAGGAGTGAAAGATGCCCAAGAGAGAGAGAGAGATGCCCCCTCACAACCACCCTTCCTCACACAAAGAAGCCAGGAAATTCATTCATTCATTCAGTCAGTCAGTCAGTCATATGTTATACTAACCTATTACCACCATTAAGGTAGATGTGAACAATTAAATACTAGAGTTATTCTACCATATTAAAAAAAGTAAGCCTTTCATCACGGTGAATCTTGGGATTCAGCAAACAGTTGATCTGCAGATCCAGGAAGTTAATACTTGTGCTTTGTAGACCATATAGTCTCTGCAGTTACTAAAAGTTGTTTTTGACGTATCTAAGCAGCTATTGGCATCAGCCAGAGATAAAACTGGGTTCCAAAAAAACTCCATATAGAAGTACCAACATTTAGTTAGATTTTACATAATTCCCATGTGTTACTAAAAATGATATTTCTAATGTTATAATCATTTTAAAATGCTAAGCAACTATTAATGTTTACAACTTTTTAAAAAGTGGGAAACAGGCTGGAATTGGCCCACAAGCCGTGGTTCTCAACACCTATGATGGGAAAAGGTTTTAGCCAATCAGGCTAATAGCCACGCCCCGCCATTAGCCATTAGCTAATTATTCTGGGTTGGACTATCAGGTCCCCCTTAAGTATAAAAGACACAGCCCACGTGTGAGCGCTCTCTCTGGCTCTCGTTTTTTTCCTTCCTGGTGCTCTCTTGGAAAGCGTGGGATCCTGGGATTGTGTGTCTGCTTATATTTCATCTATTAAAATATATATATATATATATATTCTAAGATAGCTGGCTTGGGTGATTACATCTATAATTACTACGTCACACCTATATTAAGACAAGAGATTATCATGCTTCTTTATCTTTGCCTAAGACTGGAGAAAGTGAGAATGAAGGTCTTAGGCAAAGATAAAGAAGTTTAATAGACATCACAAGCTTTTTAGAGCCAAATCACTGCATGGTACGAAGCTCATACAAAGCTATAGGATCAAATAGACCCATGCTCAGAGCCTGACTTCCATAACTATTAATTCTATGTTTCTTAGCCATTCAGCAACTCAGTTTTTTTTTTAAATTTTATTGAGCTATACATTTTTCTCTGCTCCCCTTCCCTCCTCTCCCCTCCCCTTCAACCCTCTCCCAAGGGCTCTCCATGCTCCCAATTTACTCAGGAGATCTGTCTTTTTCTACTTCCCATGTAGATTAGATCCATGTATGTCTCCCTTAGGGTCCTCTTTGTTGTCTGGTTCTCTGAGATTCTGACTCGTAGGCTGGTTTTCTTTGTTTTATGTCTAAAAACCACTTATGAGTGAGTACATATGATATTTGTCTTTCTGGATCTGGATTATCTCACTCAATATGATGTTTTCTATCTCCATCCATTTGCATGCAAATTTCAAAATGTCATTATTCTTTCTGCTGTGTAATACTTCATTGTATAAATGTGCCACATTTTTCTTATCCATTCTTCAGTCAAGGGAAATTTAAGTTGTATCCAGGTTCTGGATGTGACAAACAATGATGCTATGACATAGTTGAACGTATGTCTTTGTGGCACGATTGAGTATCCTTTGGATATATACCCAAAAGTGGTATTACTGGGTCTTGACATAGGTTGTTTCCTAATTTTCTGAGAAATGACCATACTGACATCCAAAGGGGCTGTACCAGCTTGCACTCCCACCGGCAATGCCCCTCACCCTACAACCTCTCCAGCATTTGTCATCAGTGTTTTTGGTCTTGGCCATTCTTACAGGAGTAAAAGAATCTCAGAGTTGTTTTGATTTGCATTCCTCTGATGACTAAGGATATTGAGCATTTTCTTAAGTGTCTTTCAGCCATTTTAATTTTTTTGTTGTGAGTTTTCTGTTTAGGTCTGTACTCCATTTTTTAAATTGGGTTATTTGTTCTTTTGAAGACCATCTTCTTGAGTTCTTTGTATATTTTGGAGATCAGTCCTCTGTCTGATGTGGGGTTAGTGAAGATCTTTCTCATTCTGTAGGCTGCTGTTTTGTGTTGCTGACCATGGCCTTGACTTATCAGAAGCTTTTCAGTTTCAGGAGGTACTATTTATTAATTGTTTCTCTCAGTGTCTGTGCTACTGGGATTATATTTAGGAAGTTCTCTCCTGTACCAATGTATATTCAAGTGTACTTCCCTCTTTCTATTCTATGAGGTTCAGTGTGGTTGGCTTTATTTATATATTTATTGAAGTTGAGGTCTTTGATTCATTCGGACTTGAGTTTTGTGCATCGTGATAGATACGGGTCTATTTTCATTCTTCTACATGTTGATATCCAGTTATGCCAGCACCATTTGTTAAATACACTTTCTTTTTACCATTTTATATTTCTCGCTTCTTTGTCAAAAATCAGGTTTTCTTAGGTGTGTGGATTAATATCTGGGTCTTCGATTGAGCTCCATTGGTCCTCCTGTCTGTTTTTATGCCAATACCAGGCTGTTTTCAGTACTGTAGTCCTGGAGTAAAGTTTGAAGTCAGGGATTGTGATGCCTCCAGAAGTTCTTTTATTGTACAGGATTGTTTTGGCTATCCTGGGTTTTTGCTTTTCCATTTGAAGTTAAATACTGTTCTTTCAGGTATGTGAAAAATTTTGCTAGTATTTTGATGAGCATTGCAATGAATCTGTAGATTGTTTTTAGTAAGATTGCCATTTTTATTATGTTAATTCTACCTACCCAAGAGCATGGAAGATCTCTTTTTTTTAATTTTGATTTTTTTTTTATGTTGGCTATTGACTTTCTGTATATTGCCTTAATTATGTTTAGGTATGTTCCTTGTATCCCTGCTTTCTCCAAGACCTTTATCTTAAAGGGATGTTGTATTTTGTTGAAGGCTTTTTCAGTATCTAATGAGATGATCATGTGGTTTTGTTTTTCAGTTTGTTTATATGATGAATTCCATTGACAGATTTTCATATGTTAAACCATCCCTGCATCTCTGGGATGAAACTGACTTGATCATGGTGGATTATTTTTCTGATGTGTTCTTGGATTCTATTTGCCAGTATTTTATTGAATATTTTTTGCATCAATGTTCATGAGGGAGATTGGTCTGTAATTCTCTTTCTTAGTAATGTCTTTCTGTGGTTTGGGTTTCAGTGTAATTGTAGCCTCATAGAAAGAGTTTGGCAATGTTCCTTCTGTTTCTATTGTGTGAAACAATTTGAGGAGTATTGGTATTGGTTCTTCTTTGAAAATCTTGTAGAATTCTCAGCTGAAAACATCTGGTCCTAGACTTTTTTTTGGTTGTGAGACTTTTGATGACTGTTTCTTTTTTTTTAAGGAAATCTTTTTTTTTCTTTATTATTAAAAGAAAAATTTACATTTACTCCCCCTGTCCCAGGCCCTCCCGCTCCCCCACTACCCTTCCTCCCTCCCCCTGCTTCCTTAAGAGGGGGCAGGGTACCCTGCCCTGTGGGAAGTCCAAGGCCCTCCCCTCTCCATGCGAGCCTAAGAAGGCCATATAGACTAGGTTCTCAAAAAGCCAATACATGCAGAAGAGATAGGCCCCTGTGCCATTATCATTGGCTTCTCAGTCAGTCCCCACTGGCAGCCACATTCAGAGAGTCCGGTTTGGTCATATGCTCATTCAGTCCTGGTCCAGCTGGATTTGATGAGCTCCCAATAGATCAGGCA
>JAQHUG010000578.1:494866-587104 GCA_028555095.1 Dicrostonyx torquatus | reverse complement strand
CTATGAACTTTCCTCTTAACACTGCTTTCATTGTGTCCCATAAATTTGGGTATGTTGTGTGATCATTTTCATTGAATTTTAGGAAGTCTTTAATTCCTTTATTTCTTCCTTGACCCATTGATGCTTCAGGTGAGCATTGTTTAATTTCCATGTGTTTGTGTGTTTTCTAGAATTAGTGTTGCTGTTGAATTCTAATTTTAAGCCATGGTGATCCGATAAAATACATGGGTTTTTTTTAATTTTTTTGTATTTGTTAAGGTTTGTTTTATTACCTAGTATGTGGTCAATTTTTGAGAAGGTTCCATGGGGTGCTAAGAAGAAGGTATATTCTTTTGTGTTTGGATGGAATGTTCTATAGGTGTCTGTTAAGTCTATTTGAGTCATAACATCTGTTAGTTCCCTTATTTCTCTGTTCATTTTTTGTCTGACAGACCTATCCAGTAGTGAGAGTGGAGTGTTGAAGTTTCTCACTATTAGCGTGTGAGTTTTAATGTGTGGTTAAGTTTTAGAAGTGTTTCTTTTACATGTGAGGGTGCCCTTGTATTAAGGGCATAAATGTTCAGTATTGAGATTTCCTCTTGATGAATTTTTCCTGTGACTAATATGAATTGTCCTTCTTTGTCTCTTTTGATTGATTTTAGCTTGAAGTCTATTTTGTTAGATATTAGGATACATATACCAGCTTGTTTCTTTGGTCCATTTGATTGGAAAAAAAAATTTTTCCAACCTTTTACTCTGAGGCGATGTCTCTCTTTAAGGTTGAGGTGTGTTTCTTTTTTTAAAAAAAATTTATTTATTTATTTAGTATACAATACTCTGGCTGTGTATGTCTGTAGGCCAGACGAGGACACCAGACCTCATTACAGATGGTTGTGAGCCACCATGTGGTTGCTGGGAATTGAACTCAGGACCTTTGGAAGAGCAGGCAATGCTCTTAACCACTGAGCAATCTCTCCAGCCCTTGAGGTGTGTTTCTTGTATGCAGCAGAAGGATGGATTCTGTTTTCGTAACCAATCTGTTAGCCTGTGTCTTTTAATAGGTGAGTTGAGTCCATTTATATTAAGGGATATTAATGACCAGTGATTGCTATCTCCTGTTAATTTAGTTTTCATTGTTGATGATGTTATTGTGTGTGTTTTTCCCTTCTTTGGTATTTGCTGCTGTGAGATTATCTATTGTCTGTGTTTTTGTGGATGTAGCCAACTTCTTTGGGTTAGAGTTTTCCTTCTAGTACTTTGTGTAGGGCTGGGTTTGTGGCTGGATATTGATTGGTTAAATCTGGTTTTGTCATGGAATATCCTGGTTTGTCCTTTTATGGCAATTGAAAGTTTTGCTGGGTATAGTAATCTGGGCTGGCATCCGTGGTCTCTTAATGTCTGCATAACGCTTGACCAAGATCTTCTGGCTTTCATTGTTTCCATTTAGAAGTCAGGTGTAATTCTGATAGGTCTGCCTTTATATGTTACTTGGCCTTTTTCTTTTGCAGCTCTTAATATTCTTTCTTTATACTGTACGTTTAGTGTTTTGAATGTTATGTGGCGAGGGGACTTTTTTATTTTTTTTGATCCAGTCTATTTGGTGTTCTGTAAGCTTCTTGTATCTTCATAGGCATATCTTTCTTTAGGTTGGAAAAGTTTACTTCTACAATTTTGTTAAATATATTTTCTATGCTTTTGGGTTGAACTTCTTATCCTTCTTTTATCTCTATTATTCTTAGGTTTGATTTTTTTTTTCATGGTGTCCAGTATTCCCTGGATATTTTGTGCTAAGCTTTTGTTAGATTTAATGTTTTCTTTGACTGATGAGTCTATTTCTTCTATTGGATCTTCAGTGCTTGAGATTCTCTCTTCCATCTCTTGTATTCTGCTATTTATGCTTGCATTTGTGGTTCCTGATCGTTTTCTCATGATTTCTGTTTCTATAATAACCTCGTGTTTTCTTTATTGTCTCTATTTCAGTTTTCAAGTCTTGGATAGTTTCTTTCATATGTTTGATTGCTTTTTCTTGGTTTGTCTTTTCCTCCATTTCTTTGAGGGAATTTTTCATTTCCTCTTTAAGGGCCTCAAACATTCTCCTGAAGTTATTTTTTAGGTCAGTTTGTTTTACTTCATCTATATTTGGTTGTTTAAGTCTTGCTGTCACTAGTTTTTACTGGTGTCATGTTGCTCTTTGTTGCATGTGTTCTTACCTTGTCTACCCATCTTTTCCTCTAATTGGTGTCGTTGGGGTTGTCTGTAACTCTGGTAATCAATCTTCCAGGTGCCAGTGGATCGATCCATGGCTCAGATGGTTGCTCCTCGTGGTGCAGTCAGGGCCAGAGTTCCAGTCACCACGTTGGTCACTCTGTGTTCCTGGAGGTCACTCAGTGCTCCTGGGGTTCACTCTGCAATACCAGGGGTTGTCCGGGCCTGCTCCCACAAAGATTGCTTGCTTGGAGCACTTTCTGCTGAGGTTGCTGCCTCAGGCATGCTCTGGTCTGGCTCAGGTCTACTCCCTCAAAGGTCCCAGACTCACATCCAGACCTGCAGAGGTCTCTGTCTCTAGTTCTGGCCTGCTCCCTCAGTGGTTGCTCCCTTGTACCTGCTCCTGTGGAGTTTACTATCTCAGGCCTTCTCAGGCCTGCTCAGGCCTATGTCACTGGCTCAGACCTTCATTTGACGATGAGGAAGCCTGCTAAAGTGCCTGTTTGTTAGAGATCACACAGCAGGATTCTGTGGTAGATATCCTAGTGCCTTGGTAACTCTTGAATAACATCTCCAGTCCCAGCAGGACATGAGGAGGAGAGGTGGTACTGAGAAGAGCCCAGTAGGCCCTTGAGACAGTACTATCATGTGACTGTCCTGGTTCCTCCTTTTCCCAATTGCTAGTCTCTCCCTGGCTGTTTAGCTTTTT
Organism: Dicrostonyx torquatus; assembly: GCA_028555095.1. Taxonomy (NCBI): domain Eukaryota; kingdom Metazoa; phylum Chordata; class Mammalia; order Rodentia; family Cricetidae; genus Dicrostonyx; species Dicrostonyx torquatus. The sequence goes on along the minus strand of JAQHUG010000578.1, from coordinate 584,211 downwards.
TTTTTTTATCCAGGTAAAAGGTGTTACTATTCTAGAAATTTTGTTCTGGTTGAAAGGAACTTTACTTCAGAAGGAATCCCAGTTCAGTCTCACCTCAAACACACTGCAAGTTTTTCTGTGGAGGAAGCTGGGTTGGAACAACAGCAGCTGACTTCTGTGGTTGTACTGACTGATTGTACTCCAGGCTAAAGGCAAATTTATCAAGTAGGAGAGAAAAAATACACACACACACGGAATGGGGTTGATTATTCTCTTTTTTAAGTGCCTTTCTCAAGTTCAGTTGTACTGTATTCAACCATTGTCTTATAGTTGCTGCTGATTTATTCTATTTGTTCAGCTTGTGTTTTGATATCAAATGAATGACATTGCCTTGCCTGGTTTGTTGCTCATTCATCACAGAACAACTCTTACCACATCCCAGATACTGTATTTAGGTAAATGAGGTGTGCCTTTGCTTCAAGTAGATCACACCAAATAATCACACTTCAATCTAAGCTCAGGACTGCGTAAAGGTAAGGCTTGCTATTTGTACTTGTGGTTTGTGTTCTTACAGGACCTTGATTTTCTTCGTGGCCTACTTTTCCACATTCCAATAAAAAAGAGAGAAGTAATCACACATACCTTGAGTTTTTAACTTAAATACTATGTACAAATGAAACCAGTTAATATATTTTAAAGTTAAGTTAGGAAATAAATTTTCTTAGTATTTTTTATCTTTTTCATTTTAAAGTATCCATCTTTTTTTTTTACTCATGTGCCAAAGGGATACATATTTGCTTTTAAATAAAAGAAAACAGAAAATACTAGATTATAGTGAAAAATGAAATTAGCCTATAATTCTATTTTAAGAATTGTTTATTGATTTCTAAAGATTTTCTACTGTGAATATATCTGTATTTATGTGAAAATGTGCTTTTCACCCATCCCTCCATCAGTGCCTGTCGGGATATTAGACATCTGGTACGTGAAACAGAACATCAGTTCTAACAGACAACAGATCTCTCTTTTCTGGAAGGTAAGTTTTCAATTTAAAACTCAAGGAGAGGATATACTTAATTGAGTATGAGAACATGTCCTCCCACTTCTGTTGTGGGCTTCCATATGGCACGGGAGTTCAGACAATTCCATGATACCTGACGTAATGTCATCAGCACTCTGGCCAAGTTCCCTCCTCCGAAGTTCACATCCTTTCTTTGTCCCACTTCCATGCCAGGCGTTTCTGCCTCTAAACTATACCCTCTTCTTTTGCCACCATGCTTCCAAAACTGTGCTCAGCAGAGACTTTTTGTCTAACTGAGTCATCCTCAGGGGGAACAAAAGATAAGAGAATTGTGAGTGTGGATGTTTAGGAATTGTCCCCACAGTTATTCAAAGAGCAAAAGTTTTAAGAAATCCAAAATAACCTAAATGATAGTGGAAATGACCCCTCCCAGCAGGAACAAACCTGCCTTTCTTATGAAGAACCAAAGCTGCCCCTGGGCTAAAAGTCACCATGACCACCTCATTTAATTCTCACACCCCCAGGAGTTAGGCTCCAGATTCACCGACCAGATGGAAAACCAGAGAAAGACAGTGCACGCCTAGGGTCATCCAGCCACTAGGTGGAGATGGGGACTGGAGAGCCTCCCTGAACCTTTTTGTACTACTTGATGAGCCATCTTTGTTGAGTCAAAATACTGTTTGAGCTCAGCTATACACACACACTGTATATGCTGCATGCCCACAGGACACGTTTCCAAGTGAAGTGTACTATATTGTATTTCTCAAAGCTCCCCCCCCAACTCCCACCACCACACACACAATGTCCAGTGCAAGAGAATCTATTAAAAATAACTTGTTCCATCATGACCAAGCCCTTCTCTTTGAAACTAATATTGCAGTTCATAATGAAGCTGCTTTCAAGGACAATGGCCAAAGTAGGATACACTGAGAGCCGTATTTGAAAATGAGACATCCAGCTTGGGTGTTTTGTAATTAGGCCCAGCTGATACTGCACTGGTGGGAGGGCTTGAGGGCAGGCATGTGAGTGTTTTTTAACAACACTGGAACAACCCATTAACTGCAAAGAGGTGCACCAAGGAAGTCCAAAGTAGAACTCCCCCAGCCTGTGAAGACAGTGGCAGAACGAAAGGAAATATGAAATTGATCTTATACTTTTGTAGGGTGTTTGCCTTAGAAAAACAAGAAAATACTGAGTGGGTGGAGCCCCTGTAGGGAAAGAGTATGTGTGGGTGCAGGTGTAAGTGTGCTCATATTCATATCTGTGGGTGGGTGCATTACGAAATTGTGTCATGTATGTGTGAATGTGTCTGTATATAAGGAATGAGTATGTATGGGGGTAAGTACATACATAGAGGATTGTGACTATAAGGGAGTGATTGGGTGAGCATGTATGTAGAAATGTGTGCATGCAGGTGCACGTGTATATGAGTGCATGAGGTCGTGAATGGGTGAGAGGTTTACATATGTGGGTAGAGGGTGGTGTACAGAGTGTAGATATGTGCCTGTATGAATGTGTGGTGTGCTAAGGTGAGGAAGACTTTGTATCGGAGTACAATTTAAAGACGCCAGGATGAGCTAAAGGGGGCCTAAAAAATCTGACGGTGAAGATCTGAGGGGTAAGAAATTATCTGTCCATGTTTCTTTCTTCTTCTCTCTCCAATCCATCATTTTTCATTGTTCCCAAACTTGTTCTCCTTGTTCTACCTTGTTCTTAGTTCTACCCATTACTAACATTCCCAGTCATATATATCCTTAAAACCAGCAATTCTCCAGCCCTAGTAGGTTCCAGGCTGGAACTCTTTTGCCCCTTAGTAAATCAGATAAGAGTTTTCTCACACACATACACACACACACACACACACACACACACACACACATATACAGAGAGAGAGAGAGAGAGATCCACGGGAGTGGCTTGTACACATCCGGTGAACTCCCTAATGGAGAAAGTTAGTTAAGAAAGGAATTAAATCATTAGGAAATTCTAGAGGGAAAAGTTAGTGCCCCATGCCACATTTTTTTTAAATTTTTTTAATTTTTTTTTATATTTATTTATTATGTATACAATATTCTGTCTGTGTGTCTGCCTGCAGGCCAGAAGAGGGCATCATATCTCATTTCAGATGGTTGTGAGCCACCATGTGGTTGCTGGGAATTGAACTCAGGACCTTTGGAAGAGCAGGCAATGCTCTTAACCGCTGAGCCATCTCTCCAGCCCCCCATGCCACATTTTTAGGTAGTTAGAAAGGTTTATTTTTCAGTAAACTTATGAATAGGGCATGGATTGTTTAAAACAGAGCGCCACTTTTCTCCCAGTATGCATAGAAGATATCAGGTAACTAGGCAACCTATGTAAACAGTAAGGTAGAAGCCTGGCTCTTGATCAGATAGCACATACACCAGACACAGCAGTTTCTACAGGCTAGGTCTAAGCAAAGAAGAGACCCAGGCCTTGTCAGTTCTGGGCTATGCTGTTATCAGCCATTCTGATTATTCTGATCGGGTGTTGTGGGTCTCTAGGCTACAGTTAATTACCTCTTCTGCTGTCCTTGAGAACAAAACAGAATTAAAATCATCAGTAAATGGAGGTGAAAGTGAGCCTAAGGAGTTAAGAATCTTTGAAGTGAGGTAAAACCAGAGCAACAGCTTAAGCAGGTAATGCCTCACTGACAACATGCCTGCTCATAAAGATAACTGCAGGAGGGTAGATCTCTCGGCTTACTTAGGAGAGAGGAACAGGCCTGGCAGAGGGGAAGTGTTTCTCTCTAGTGCTGGAACTAAAGGCATGCACCACTACTGCCCAGTTTCTATGGCAAACTAGTCTGACTACTGGGATTATAAGTGTGTGTCACCATTGCCTGGTCTGTAAGGCTAACCAGGACAGCTGTTTTACTCTCTGATCTTCAGGCAAGCTTTATTTATTAAAATACAAATAAAGTATCACTTCATTTTCATAGTTCTGGTATCTTGTTAATCACATATGATTCTTCAGCCCCAGCTAACCAGAACCACAGGATCTTAATTCAAAAGTAACAAATGGCCCTGACATAGTCTTTAAATTTCCCTCTGAAACTACACAAGACAGGCTTCCATCTTCTACACTAGTTTCCCAAGCTCATAAAGAACATCCCAGAGAGTTCTTGACACTCAATAGTTCTTCTAACACAAAGTTCTAAAGTCCGTCTACAATCCTCCCCAAAACATGGGGAGATAGGTCACAGCAATACCACACTCCAGGTACTAATTAGTCTTAGGGTTCCTATTGCCGCTGCAAAACACCATGACCGAAAAGCAAGTTGAAGAGGAAAGGGTTTATTTGGCTCGCACTTTCACATTGCTGCTCATCACTGAAGGAAATCAGGACAGGAACTCAAACCTGGACGTAGCAGCTGATTTAGAGGCCGAGGAGGGGTGATGCTTACTGGCTTGCTTCCCCTGGCTTGCTCACACAGATTTCTTATAGAACTCAGGACCACCATGAGCTGTCCACCCCTCGTTGATCGCTGAGAAAATGTCTTACAGCTGGATCTCATGGTGGCATTCCCTCAACTGAGACTCCTTCCTCTCTGATGACCCTAGTTTGTGTTGGTTGGCACACAAAACCAGTCAGTACAAAGAGCAAGAGTAAAATGTTGATGGTTTGTTGTGGGATTCCATGCTCTCTTCTTTTCGCTCCAGTCCTTGCCCTATCACAGATGGACACAGCATATCCAAAGGCAGTTACTAATGGGAAGAAAGGTTGCTCTTCCCCAGTTGCTAATACACACTATTTCATCTGAAAGGTAGGGGGTTCTGGTCAGAGAGCAGAATGTGGCCAATGATAAAAATGAGACAGTTGGGGGTAGAAAGTTACCAAATTAGAAAGCAGAAACAGAAGGGGAAATAGAGTTTTGTTTATAGCATTTCTAGATGCAAATTGAGATAAAAACCATGATGTCTGGGCAACATCCCATAGATGCAAATTGAGATAGAAATCATGATGTCTGGGATTTGATACTTCATTCAATCAGCTCAGAAGCAGACCATCCAGGGAACAGGTCATGTGAGTGCTAACTGGTCTGGCTAAGAGTCTATCCTCTAATCTAGATAGAGCTGTGATGTGTGTTTCTAGTTCTGTTTCTCTGTCATGTGATCCATGTGTTTATGTGTGCCCATCCACATGTGTCTGTATGAACATGCATGTGTGTTTATGAGTCTGTGTGTGTGTATCTGTGGTATCTCTATGTGTATGTTTGTGTTAAATAATTTTTTAATTTATTTTTGACAATTTCATACATATATAATGTTGAAATTTTTATGTCATAAATACATACAGTGTATTATGCTGAGATTCACACCCATGTCTGTTGCCCACCCACTCCTGCCCGCTAAACTCCTTGTTTCTTTTTCACCAGCCCTGCTCCTACTTTCATGTCTTCTTTCACAAGTTGCATGCATAAGCATGGATATAGAGTGATTTACTGAAGGTTGAGCAATTTACCAGTGGCTACACCACTGAAGAAAATGACTCCCCTGCCACAACAACCCACTATCAATCAATTGCTCCTTACAGAGGGGTAAGAACTCATGTGTCCCTCCCAATCCTTGATGGAACGTTAATGGGCCTAATCTCACACGTATCTTCTTCAGAAGACCACAGCTACTGTTTCATGATTGCAATTGCCGTGTCTTTCCAAAGACTGTTTTACAGCACTCTTCCTCGTCCCAAATTCTTTCTGCTTCCTCTTCCCCATTTTCACTGGGCCTTGAAGGGAATGATATAGATCTCCCATTTAAGACTGATTTTATATGTTTATTTTGTATCCTGCCACTTTGTCCATGGTTATCAGTTCCAGGAGGTTTTGTGGTAGAGTATTTTATGTACTAAATCATAGTATCTGCAAATACGGAAACTTTAAGTTTTTCCTTTCCTGTTTGTATTTACATTTATTTCCTTCTCTTGTCTTGTTACTCTAGCTATGACTTTATTTTGAATAACGGTAGGAAAATGAACACCCTGTCTTGTTCATGATCTTAATAAGTTTGCATACATAGCCTTTGTTATACTGAGAGATATTTTTCTCCATCCCAATATTCTTCTGAACTTTTATGGCCATTTCTATATCTATTGCAATGATCATGTGATTTCTGTCCCTTGCATATGTTGAAGAAACCCTGCGTTACTGATGTAAAGCTAAATTTATCGTGATAAGTGATATTTTTGTTATGTTCTTGTATTCTGTTTGCAATATTTTGTTGAGAATTTTGTTCATTTATGCTCATCAGAGAGATCATTCTATAGTTGACATATACTTTTCTTTTGCTGTTATTTTTTTATCTGCTTTTGGTATTAGAGTAAACTGACTTTGCAAAGAGTTTGGAATTCCCTCTCTCTTCCATTTTACAGAATAATTTAAGAAATTTTGGTTGTAGTTCTTTTTTAAAGGTATTGTAGATTTCTGCAATGAGTCCATATGAACCTAGGCTTTTTTAATTACTGCTCCAATTTCATTGTGTGTTATAAGTCTGTTTAACTTAATTCTTTCTTCGTGATTTAACTTTTGTAGGTCATAAACATCCAGAAATTCATTGATTTCCTTTAGATTTTTTCAATTTAATGAGATGTAGCTTTTAAAGATATGTCCTTATGATTTAATGCATTTCATTGGTATTTCTTGAAATGTCTTCTTTTCTTCTCTAATGTTACTATTTGAGTCTTTTCTTTCTTTTGGTTAATTTGGCCAGAGATTTGTTAATATTATTTATCTTTTCAAATAACCAGTTCTACTGATTCATTTCCTAATATCTCAATTTTAAAATTTGTTAGATGTTGAAGTAATATTTGACTATATTAGACTAAAGAAAATACAGTATTAAAATTAATCTCACCAATTTTTCTGTTTTTAAGATGAATATCTTTTCTTTATTCTTTGAAAATTCCTTATGTGTTATGGCGGTTTGAATAGGAATGGTCCCCATAAACTCATGTGTTTGAGTGCTCAGTCATAGGGAGCAGAGCTTTGAGAATGTTTGGCCTTATTGGAGTAGTTGTTCCTTTGTTGGAGTAGATGTGTCACTACATGGCAGGCTTTGGAGTCTCAGGGCCAGTTTGGCAGTCTCTCCCTGCTGCTTTCAGATCCAGATGTAGAACTCTCAGCTACCCCTCCAGCATCGTGTATGCCTGCATGGCGCCATGCTTCCCACCATGATGAAAATGGACTCTGAACCGTAAGCCAGCCCCAATTGCATCTTTTCCTTTTTCCTAAGAGATGCTATGGTCATAGAGTCCCTTCACAACAATAGAAACCCTAATAAGACAAGTTGGAACTGGTGTATTGTTGTGCTATGCCTAACCATGCTTTTGTTTGGAGGAATTGTAGACTTTGGGACTTTGGATTAGAAAAGTATTTGAACACTTTAAGTGGGAGTTAATGGGTCATAGTAATAGGAACATGGAAGATAGTGGATTTGAGGGTGATTTGAACTCTGGCAACCAGCTCAAGAGGTTTCAGAGGAGAAGAATTTTAGTATGTGGCCTAGAGACGTTCCCGTGATATTCTGGTAAAGAATATGGCTATTTTTTTTTGTCCTTGTCCAAAAGCTCTGCCTGATGCTAAAGTTTTGGATTAGTTCCATTAGCAAAGGGAATCTCAAAATAGCCTGGTATTGACTCAATCAAGTGGTAAATAATGTTCACGCTTACAAAGACCTATAATCAAAAGGAGCAAGATGAGTGAATAAAAATACAAAATGGGGGCTGGAGAGATGGCTCAGAAGTTAAGAGCATTGCCTGCTCTTCCAAAGGTCCTGAGTTCAATTCCCAGCAACCACATGGTGGCTCACAACCATCTGTAATGGGGTTTGTGCCCTCTTCTGGCCTGCAGGCATACACACAGACAGAATATTGAATACATGATAAATAAATAAATATTATTAAAAAATTTTTTTTAAAGGGCTGGAGAGATGGCTCAGAGGTTAAGAGCACTAGTCAGTAGTGAGATCTGGTGCCCTCTTCTGGCCAGAAAGCATACAGATAGACAGAACACTGTATTCATAATAAATAAATAAATCTTAAAAAAGAAAAAAGAAAAAGAATGTAGCAAAAAAACAAAAAAAAATACAAAGTGGACAGTTCAAAGAGAAAGGAAGCACCAGGAAGTGGAATGGAGCTAAATCCTGTGTTCAAGGAGATAAGCAGGTAAAAGAAAATCCTGAAAGTTACAATAAAGGGATTAGAGACTTCTGGGCTAAATCTTACAACTCGTGAAAAGTAATTAAAGAAAAGCTTAAGGTCCAGTGAGGTCGTATACACCTTTAATCCCACCAGTGTCTGGCTAACCACTAAGTTAACACCCTAACATATATGCAAAGGACCTAGTGAAGACCCACATAGGCTCTGGTGATTGTTGCTCCAGTCTCTCTGAGCCCCTATGAACTCTGCTTAGCTGATTCTGTGGGTCACATTCTCCTGGTGTCCTTGACTCCTCTAGCTCCTACAATTCTTATTCCCCCTCTGCCCAGAAGTTCTCCAAGCTCCAAGGTCTCTGGGCTATCCAGTCCCCACCCCCACCACCCAACTCCCATTCTTGGCCATCCAGACATGATAGGGCATGGGTTCGCACTCATGGCTTGGCCTCAAATTAGACCAGTGATTAGTTAGCCACCCGCACAAGTTCTGCAGCTCCATTGCCCCAGCACATCTTGCAGGCAGAAGGATAGATTGGAGATCAAAGGTTTTGTGGCTGGGTTGGTGTCCCAGTCCCACCACTCTTTGCCTGGTTACAGAAGATGGCCAATTCAATCTCTGATTCCTTTACTAGGAATCTGTGGTGGTTTAAATAGAATGATTACACAGACTCATGTGTCTGAATGTTTGGCCCACAGGGAGTGACACTATCAGGAGGTATGGCCCTGTTGGAGGAAGTATGTCACTGTGGAGGCAGGATTTGAAGTCTCATGTTTCCCAATGTAGCATACATTCTCCTTCTGCTGCCTGTAGATCAAGATGTAGAACTCTCAACTGCCTCTCCAGCACCATGTCTGGTGGCATGCTGCCATGTTTCCACCATGACAGCAATGGACTAAACCTCTCAACTGTAAGACATCCTCAATTAAATGTTTTCCTTTATAAGAGTTGCCATGGTCATGGTATCTCTTCACAGCAATAGGAGCATAAACTAAGACAGAGTCCTCAATAAGGTGATTCTTATAGACCCTGGGAGTTCCTACTGTGTTTGATTTCCACATTGCCCCTTCCCCAGTGCCCTCCAGTTCTAGTTGTCTCTCCCCATACTGTCTCTTCCATTCCTCTCCCAAACCTGATTCCTCCTGGGAATGATCCCATTCCCACCCACTCCCAGATCATCTGCAAGCAAAAGCTATTCTATTTTTCTCCCCAGAGAGATTCTTGCATCCCCCTTTAAGCCCTCCTTTTTCCTCATCCTTTCTGGGTCTATGGATTGTAGCATGATTATCATTTACTTAACAGCTAATATCCACTTATTAGTGAGAACATACTATGTTTGTCTTGCTTGGTCTGGGTTACCTCACTCAGGGTGATTTTTTTCCCTAGTTCCATCCATTTGCCTGCAAATTTAATGATGTCATTGTTTTTAACAGCTAAGTGATACTCTATTATGTAAATGTACCACATTATTTTTATCCATTCTTCATTTGAGGGACATCTAGGCTGTTTGCAGTTTTGGGCTGTTATGAATAAAATCATATAATAAAATGAACATAACTGAGCAAATATCTTTGTGGTAGAATAGAGCATCCTTTGGCCCTTTGGGCATATATACCCAAGAGTGATATAGCTGGTGGATTGAGTCCCAATTTTCTGAATCAACCTCCGTGTTGGTTTCCATGGCTCAAAAGATTGCATTCCTGCCAGGACTGGAGGAGTGTTTCCCTTGCCCCACATGCTCACCAGCATGAGTTGTCACCCATGTTATTGATCTTAGTCAGCCTGACAGGTGTAAGATGGAATCTAAAAGTAGTGGTGATTTACATTTCCCGGATGGCTAAGGATATTCAACATTTCTTTAAGTTTTTCTCAGCTATTTAAGATTCCTCTATTGAGAATTCTCTGTTTAGATCTGTGCCCATTTTAAATTGGATTATTTGGTTTGTTGATGTCTAGTTTCTTGAGTTCTTTATATATTTTGCATATTAGCCCTCTATGGGACAGAGTTGATGGAAATCTTTTCCCATTCAGTAGGCTACCATTTTCTCATATCGACAGTGTCCCTTGCCTTACAGAAATTCTTCAGTTTCATGAGGTCCCATTTATTAACTGTTGCACTCAGTATCTGTGCTACGGATTCTATTCAGGAAGTTGTCTCCTGAGATAATGTGTTCATGGCTATTCCTTACTTTCTCTTCTATCAGGTGCAGTGTATCTGATTCTATGTTAAAATCTTTGATCCACTTGGACTTGAGATTTGTGCAGGGTGATAGATATGAATATATTTGCATTTTTCTACATGCCAATATCCAGTTAGACCAACACCACTGTTGGAGATGCTTTCTCTTTTTCTTTTTATAATTTTGACTTCTTTGTTCAAAATCAGGTGTCCATAGATGTGTGGATTTACATTTGGGTCTTCAATTTGATTCCACTAATTCACCTGTCTGTTTTTATGTTAATACCATGAGATTTTTATTACTTTAGCCCTGTAGTAAAGCTTAAAATCTGGGATAATAATACCTCCAGAAGTTCTTTTATTGTACATGATTGTGTTAGCTATCCAGGGTTTTTGTTTGTTTTCCCATATGAAGTTGAGTATTATTCTTTCAAGGTCTATGAAGAATTGTATTGAGATTTTAGTTGGGATTGCTTTTGGTAAAATGGCCAATTTTACTATGTTAATCCTACTGGTCCATGAACATGGGAGATCTTTCTATCTTCTGATATTTTTTCCAATTTTTTTCTTCAAAATACTTGAAGTTTTTGTCATATAGGTCTTTAGAATTTCACCCAGATATTTTTTGTTTTTTGTTTGTTTGCTTGCTTGCTTGCTTTTTTTGAGAAAGGGTTTTTCCATATAGCCTTGGCTTTCCTGGAACTCACTCTGTAAACCAGACTGGCCTTGAAATCACAGAGATTCACCTTTCTCTGCATCCTTAGTGCTGGAATTAAAAGCATGCACCACCACTGCCAAGCAAGATATTTTATTATTTGTAGCTGTTGTGAAGAGTGTGGTTTTCCTGATTTCTTTCTTACCCTATTTATCACTTGTATGTAAGAGGGCTACTGATTTTTCTGAGTTAATCTTGTATCCAACCACTTCACTAAAATGTTTGTTAGCTGTAGAAATTTCCTGTTAGAATTTTTTAGGTCACTTATATATACTATCATATCATCTGCAGAGTGATAATTTGACTTCTTCCTTTCCAATTTGTTTCTCCTTGATCTTCTTTAGTTGTCTTATTACTCAAGCTACAACTTCAAATACTATTTTGAACAGCCTTGTTTTGCTCTTGATTTTCGTGAAATTGCTTTGAGTCTCTCATTTGATGTTGGCTGTCTACTTGCTGTATATGCTTTTATTATGTTTAAGTATTCTCCTTGTGTCCCTGATCTCTCCAAGACTTTTATCTTGGAGGGGTGTTGAATTTTGTGAAAGACTTTCTCACCATCTAATGATATAATCATGTGGTTTTCTTCTCTCAGTTTGCTTATATGGTGGATTACATTGTCAGATTTTCATATGTTGAATCATCTGTGCATCTCTGGGATAAAGCTTATTTGATCCTGGTGGATGATATTTTTAATGTGTTCTTAGTTTCAGTTATGATTATTTGATTCAAGAATTTTAAATTTTCCTTCTTGATTTCTGAATTACACATTCGTCATTCAACAGTGTGTTGTAATCTCTATTAGTTTGTGTTTTTCTGTAGTTTCTCTTGGTGTTGATTCCTAGTTTTAATCTACTGTGGTAAGACGGAATACAAGAAGTTATTTCAATTTTCCCATATTCACTGAGATATATTTTGTGTTCTAAAATATGATCTATTTTTTATAGTTTCATGGGCTGCTTACACAAAATATATAATAGTATTCTTTAGTGTTCATGTATATTCTACAGACTTCTTTCAGACACATTTGATCTATGATAAAAGTTAATTCCAGTGTCCCTCTATTTTTTGGCATAACCTATCTTTGGGTGACAGTGGGATACTGAAGTCACTTGCTATTGCTGTGTTGTGGTTGGTTAGTCTGTGCCTTTGAATCCAGTAATATTTGTTTTATAAAACTGAGTGTATCTCTGTTCATTGCTCAAATACTTAGAACTATTAATGTCCCTTGATGGATTGTCCCCTAAATCGGTATGAAGTGATTTTGATCTCATCTGACTAGGTTTGGTTTGAAGACTGTTTTGTCAGGTATCACAATATCAAGACCTCTTTGTTTCTCGGTTCCATTTGTTTGGCTACTTTTTTTTATTCTCTCACCTGCCTTTGATGGTAAGTGTGGTTCCTTGAAGCAGTAAAAAGAGTATTCCTGTTTTCTTTTTTTTTAATTTTTATTTATTTATTATGTATATAGTATTCTATCTGTGTGTATGCCTGCAGGCCAGAAGAGGGCACCAGACCTCATTACAGATGGTTGTGAGCCACCATGTGGTTGCTGGGAATTGAACTCAGGACCTCTGGAAGAGCAGGCAGTGCTCTTAACCACTGAGCCATCTCTCCAGCCCCGAGTATTCCTGTTTTCTAGACAAATATTCTAGTCTATGTCTTTTGATTGAGGAACCAAAACCATTAATATTTGGGACTATTATTGAAAGGTGTGAACTAATTCTTGTCATTTGTTGGTTGTGCAGTGCTCAGTATGTATGTGTAACAACTATCCTAGCTTCATTTATTCTGCTCCCCCAAAAGCCTCTTGACTGACTGTGCTTCTTTCTCTTCTGTCCATAATATTCTTTCCAGCATCCTCTATTGAGCTGGCTTAATGCTCATAAATTCCTTAAGCCCTTTAGCCTGCTTTTTTTTCCCATGGGAAATTTTTCTTTTTTCTTCGATTATAACTGATAGTTTTATCAGGTATAGGTAGTCTTGGGTTGGTATCTATGGTCTTATATAATTTGAAATATGTCTTTCTAAGTGTTTTAGGCTTTTTATTGTTGTTTTTGTTTTGTTTTGTTTCAAGACAGGCTTTCTCTGTTTAGTCCTGGCTGCCCTGGAACTCACTCTGAAGACCAGGCTGACCTAGAACTCAGATCCTCCATTCTCTGCCTTCCAAGTGCTGGGATTAATAGCATGTACCACATTACCTGGCTCCTGTTTCTGGCTTTTAAAGTTTCTATGTGTTATGCCTTCAGCACAGCATTCTTCTCCTTCCTTTTCTCCCATAGTATACATCTGGCCATTTGGATCTCACATGTCTGTTCATGTGTTTGTAAAAAAATATATCAATAGAGCTTAAGAGATTGTTCAGTGCCTTTTAGAGCACCTATTTTTCTTGCAGAGAGCATGGATTCAGTTCCCATCACCCCTGTGATGGCTTACAACCATCTGTAACTAAGTTTCAAGGGATCCAGACCCTTTTCTGACCTCCCTGAGAACCAGAAATGCATTGATATACAATGTGTACACACATACATGCAAGTAAACAAAATAAATAAACAAGCCTTTAAAATTTAATTGATTTCTTTAATTGGAGTATCTAGTCCTCTAGCTTGTCTTCTAGCCCTGATGCTCTGACATCTACATGATTCAATCTACTGGTGAGGTTTTCCACTGAGAATCTGACTTACTTTTCATTTCTATTCACTTCAGGTTGCTTCTTTCCCAGTATTTCTATTTCTTGATTGAGCTTATTTTTGTATCCAGAATCTACTTCTTTATTTTAATCAAGCTTTTTGTACAAACAAAATCTCTTGGAATTCATTTGGGGGTTTGTTCCAGTCCTCTTCAAATTAATTTTGGAGTTTATTTATTCCCTCTTTGAATTCTTTGAACATATTTATAATTCTTTGGACCATTTTGTCTGGAATTTCACCTAAGTTGCTCTCACTAGGGACCATCACTATGGGATTGGCCATTTTGGCAGGACACCTATTGCCTTGGTTTTTTGAGTTGGGATTTCTACATCTGGAATTGTTCACTTGTTTGAATGTCTAGTCCACCTATGTTGGGTGATTATTTGGACCTACGCTTCAAATCAGCCTAGCTTATCTGGTTTAGAGTCAGCTGTGGTGTTAGAAGTTCATTCGTGGGAACACACAGTACTGTTATGTGGTAGGGTAGATGAGGTGGTACTAGCTTGGCTAGAAGGGGTGCAACCTCTGACCTCACAAGTGGATAACCTGTGTAAGTTGGCAAGAGAGATGCCTGAGTAGGGGGAGTGTGGTCTTTGACCTCATGAGCTAGTAGTACTCAGTCTAATTCTGCAGTAGCAAAGAGACAAGGCACCAGAGTCAGCTATGAGGGTAGCCTTTGACCTAATGAGACCATGAGATCTCTATGCAGTCCCATGGCAGGAGAGTGCTGGGGTGTCAGGGTCATCAGGAATGCTGGCCTTGAATATGATGAACAAGTTGATTTAATACATGGTTCATGTCTGAGGATGAAGTGCTGGAGGGTCAGCCCCCAATCTGAAAAGCAGGCAAGATTTCCACGTAGTCGCTGGGAAGGTGGTGGAATTTAGGGTCAGAAGTAGCATTGGCCACTGGCCAGACAAGCAGATAGGTTCTCTACATGGGGATTAGGGTTCTGGGAACAACAAGGGTGCTTGCTGCTGGCCTAATGAACTAGATTCTCCACTCTGTTCTTTGACAGTTGAGGGGCGTGTCAGGGCTCACAGGAGTGCTAACCTCTGGCCCCATGAGCAAGCAGTACTCTCTGTGTGGTTCTGTTGCAGCTGTCTGTGTTCTGTAGCAAGGTGTTTAAGCTCCCTGTACACACTTTCCTCGTGAGTAAACTTAAGATAATACTAATGTATAACACATGAGGCTACCATAAAGATTTACAAGGTAATTATGAAAGTCAGGATCGCATTCCTGTTATGAGGCAAGCATTGTGCAAGCCCATAAGGACACAAAGGTGAGCTGATAGTCTGCAGGGGAGGGGAGAACACAAACCTGGAAGATTTTAGTGGAACACAGCTGTCATGTGCCTGTAGTCCCAACTCCCAAAGAGGCTGAAGTAGGGGGATCATTAAGCCTAGGAACTTAAGACTAGCCTAGGCAACATAGACCTCATCTCAGGAAAACAAACAATCAACAATGAACCCTTCCTGTTATTTCTACACTTTGGACTGGGGTTGCTGATTGTAGGTCACGAATTCCAAAATGAAAGTACTCAGTTTGGGTATGTGGGGAAGAGTTGTTGTTGTTCTTTTACACTTCTTTATGTCGGGTCACGTGCATGTGACACTAATAGAATTGGTGTCTGCTCTCTCTTTCCACCATGTGTGTTTCAAAAATTGAACTCAAGTCATCAGGCTTTTCAGCATTGCTGGACCCCACTGGGCCATTCTGCCAGCCCCATATTCAGTTAACCCACAAATTATATGGACTTTATGACCATTTATGACATTAATAGAAATTTCATAGACAGCTAAAAGACAAGCCAAGAATTTTTACTATCCTTATTTTGAAAATATATATATTATGTCTCACAGAGATAAAATAACTGTGTGCAATAGATGATACACAGAGACATGAGAAAATGAAAGGTGCTTCCTACTGTGAATCGAGGGTGGGGGTACAGTTCAGCATGAAGAGCACGTACTAGCATGCACAGGGCCTGTATTCAATCCCCAGCATCACCCACGCACAAAAGCAGCAAGGATCCAAAGCTGAAACGAAAGGAAAGGAGAGCTGTGGCTAAAGTGTCCTATGCCTGAGCTTTCAAAGGGGTCTTGATTTCTGCTGTCCTTCTTTGACACGAGCAAAACTCTAATGGCCTTCCCTTTCTGTGGTTAGGTTTCTTCTTTTTATTATTTGTACTCAGTGCTACTTAGAAGGGATCCTGATGTCAGAAACCCTACCAGGATTGGCAACTGCACGTTCCAGATTACGCCCCTCCCTGATGTCCACCAGGGGGCGTTCTATAGACTCCTATGTCTTCTCTCCAGCTATGGCTGGAGCTGGTTGCTCAGCTGCTCTAAGCCAGGCTCACACCTCAGAAAGGAAAGCAAGAAGATCTAAACATAACAAGGAATGTAAAGCTCGTGATTAACAAAATGTTATTTTCTCCCTTATCACCTTCTCAAATGAGTAGCACCGGAGTACGAATATGTTTATCTGCAGAGTCAATCCGCCCGTCAGGATACCTATCTTCAGAGTTCACGGCTTGCCTCCCGTGACTCAGAGCCTTCCGGCTCTTGAAGAAAAACGCCTGTCCCCACCCTTCCCAAATTGCTAAATGCATATCTTCTGTTGACGCTGTGTGTCAGAATGCATCATAACTCCACGGCTGGAGAAGGTGTTTTGCGACTTTGGGCTGGGAGGGTGACTGGTATATTGCAGCAGCCTGAACTTCCTGTCTCATTTACATTTATTTATCTAGTGTCATGAGGGAACAACACATCACAGCAGAGGGAGAAAAACACTGTAGATGAATGCAAGTGTCGGTTACAGAAAGGCATCCCCTCAGCTATCTCTCACTGCATCCTTTCCTGCCGGCCCTATAGGTTCAGAGATAAGTGTATCTATCACAGACTGCCCCAGGCTCTCTCCACCAAGTCATTGCTCAGAAGTGAACTTCTCACACAGCTCCATTCCTGCCAGAGGATGACTTCCCCAACAAGCATTTGTTTCATCTATGTTGCTTTTCTCCTCGGATGAAGGCCAGGCTTAATAGTATGATGTTTGTTAGAACATCAGACTTTAAAAAACATTTGCATAGCGGGGTGTGGTGGCACACACCTATAATCCCAGAGACAGAAGCACTAACAAAAGTTTGAGGGTCAGTCTGGTTTATGTAGTCAGTTCTAAGACAGCTAGGGCTTCACAGTGAGATCCTGTCTCAAAAAAAAAAAAAAAGAAAGAAAGAAAGAAAGAAAGAAAGAAAGAAAGAAAGAAAAGAAAAGAAAAAACTGGAGAACATAATTAAAAAGCAAGCAAATGCTTATGTAATCCTCACAACAGGCAATGAGATTGATTGTGATGGACGTAATGGACACCTGAAATGATGACTTCAGGGAAATGCTGAATATTCTCCAAAGGCTCCCCATCAGCGCTGTTTTCACCCAGTACACCGGACCAGGCTAAGATCTAATTTAGAACTTGTGGACCGAAAGTTTCCCCCAATAGACTTGCATTAACTAAGCTCCAGAAATGGCAATATACAGAGCTGAGAGTTCATTGATTAATTACAGTAAGAATGTAGCTACTGGGCCAATCAGAAGACTTGACTCAGCAAATCGGAACATTCTCTCTCCAGTACTAAATGTCTCAGAATCCAAATTGCAATCAGGACAGCAATTTATTCACTTAAAATGAAAGAACTGAAGTGCGCCAGCTGTTCATGCCCAAACACTTCTGACAGATAAACTGCATAGAAAATCAAATTATGCAGCCTCTTGGTAAGCAGAGAACCAGAGCAGGGCATTTGCTGGTCCTCGGGTGTGTCCTCCAGTCAACGCTCTCCTGCCATGAATGGATAGCTGTGCCCAGAAAACTATGCCACTTAAGTCTGTTAGCCAAGCCTTCTTCCTGCAGTAGGCAGGGATGGGCACTGCCAGGATTAGACTTCACAGCTCTTCAGCTCTGTGTTTCCACTGGCCGTGGTCATCGTACAAAACAAGAGAAAAAAATAACAGTTTCTGCTTACTGTGTGACTTTGTTCCCAAATGGTCTCAAGCAGAATTTTGCAATTTGGAGCTACGTTCCTAGCACAGATGGCTAATTAAAGTTCCTAAGGGTCATTTTACTGCTTTAGCTCCTGAATGTGGTGGTTTTGATGTTTCAAGCAGTCTTGCACTTTCTGTATTTAAAAAGGCATCCTCACCAGGAAGCGGTGGAACACACCTTTAACCCCAGCATTTGGGAGGCAAAGGCAGGTGAGTTCGAGGCCACCCTAGTCTATAGAGTCCTGGGACAACCAAGGCTGAAAAAGCAAACAAACAAAAATGAATGCTCTCCCACCGCTCCCACCCATGTTTGGGCTTTCTCTGAGTGTCTCTCTGTGTCTCTCCATGAGTGTGTCTCTGTGAGTATGTCTCTGTGTGTCTCTCTATGAGTATGTTTCACAAATTTTAAAGCAAAAATCCAGAGGAACTGAGTGCTTGCTCCAAGATCTGAGTGTTGGTAAATTCGCAGCTCAGAGCCAGTGCTGCTACTTCACAGCTCTCCTATGAGGTGTTTACCCTCATAAGTTTCATTTTGAAGAAAGAAAAATCAGTGTGCTTTAAAGATTATATTTTAAAATGTTAACCGATTTTTTTTAACTAAATAGAAGGCATGAGGTTGTGAATCACTCAACAAAAGTGTACAGTGGAGATGAGAAGATATAAATAAATAAAGCACTTGTAGTAGGTTGCTTGCATCCGGGTCGGGTGGTTCCGGCACAAAGAGCATCCATGATCTTGTCTGAGAGTAAGGCTATGTACCTATGTTCTCTTGCAGAATCTGAGTTCCTCAGAGGCAAGGGGGAAAATCCTCCAGTACCAGGTGACCTTACAGGAGGTAACAAGAAAAGTTACACTGCAGAACATTACAGCACACAACTCCTGGACCGGGGTCATTCCCAGAACTGGGGCTTGGACTGCATCTGTGTCTGCAGCCACTTCAAAAGGCTCTTCTGCGCCCACTCGTATTAACATAGTGAACCTGTGTGGCACTGGTAGGTACCCAGTCACCTTCACACTGCCTGTGGGAAGCTCCCTCCCTCACCTTTTCTCTCCTGCAGGTGCAGGCCAGAGTGTGGTATGAGCAGCCAAGAGTTTAGACTTTGGAGTCAACAGCTGCCTTTTCTTGTTACCCTGGCGATGTCCGAGAGCAAGTGAATTATAATCAACCCTCTGAGCTTCAATTTCTTCATAAGATGGAGATTATTCTTACTATCTTGCAAACCACTATAAGATTACAATCTTACATAAGTATTAGTTACATTATATTAGAGTAATATTTTCCAATTAGGCTAATTTTTACAAATTCAATAATAATATATATTGCTAAATTCTGGACCAAAAAATAGACTTATATTTAAAAACCAAGTATTAAAATGAAATTATGACCTTAGTGAAACTATGATAAACTTTTATTCTTTATTATATACATTTAAATGTGTATCTAATTGTCTTCAAGAAAAAAATAACAACTAGATAGTCTCACATTTATAATCATATCTTTTATAATTACTTCCTCAAAGAAAAGACCATGATTAGCTAACAAAGGGCTCTTATGCTATGTCTCAAGGTCTGCACTGTAAAAAAAAAAAAAAAGAAAGAAAAAGAAAAAGTCTAAACAAGATAAAACAGTGTAATTGGGTCCTCTATTATAATTTAGTGTCATAATGTTATGTATACATGGGCTCAGCAGTCATCAGTTTGGAAGAAATTTCAGCCAAAAGATTGTTATTTTTAAGATGTATTATTTTATGTGCATATGCCTTTTGCCTGCATGGATGTCTGTATACCATTTGCATGCAGTGCCTGTGGGGGCTGGCGAGAGCATCAAATCCCCTGGAACTACAGCTACAAATTGTTGTGAGCCTCCATGTGGGTGCTGGGAATCTAACATGGGTCCTCTGGAAGAGTAGCCAGTTGCTTTTAATATCTGAGTCATCTCACCAGTCCCAAACCATTATTGTTTTAGATGCACCATTAAATCTTGGTTATATTTTAAGAACACGTGATGAACACAGCTAGAAGAAAATACCAGTAAATATGGGTATCATCTCGATTTAGCATTTGAGTTAGGAATTGCTCCTCAGAGTCTGACTGAAGGCCTGACTACTGTGGCTCATTTGCCCTCTCACATGAAGGAGGTTCACGGATAGCTCAGGGTGGTGACGTCAGTCAGTCTCCAGTCTCCTCTCTCTTTCCCTCTGCCAAAGCTGAGTTTGTCCTCACATGGAAATGGTCCAGAAGGAGGCTGCCAGAGCTCTAGCTGTTTCTTTGTAGGCAGCAGAATAGAGAGGAGGCAGAAGGGAGTGGCCCGAGTCGGCAGGAGCTCACCTCAGTGCACAGCAACTTTGCACTTGCTGCTACTTGCTGGCCCTCACTACTCACCTGGCCACACCCAGCTGCAAAGAAGGCTCAAGAGCCACATTTCTGGCAGCCGTGCTCCCTTCCTGCAGAAGATGAAAAGTTGTTTTGTAGGAAAAGCACCCAAGGAAAAAACATGAAGGGAAAGATGGATTCTTTAACTATGGGGAAACCCAAGTTCATAAACTGTGAAATAATTTTATCTTAAAAACATAAGTAGTAGGTGTGATAGTGGACACCTGTAACTCAAGCAGGAGGCCTAGGCAAGATGTTGGCAAGTTAGAAGCCAGTGTAGACTCTGTAGTAATATCCTGTCTCAAAAAAAGAAAAAAAGAAAAATGCAAGTAAAGCTTAAACTGCAAATAATGACTGATAAATAAATATATGTGTGTCATCATATATATTATATACATGTGTGTCTCATATATATGTATGTGATCTATATCACATTTTAGCATAGAGTTGATATTGTCTATATATTTTGTCTATTAATCTTTTTAATTAATTTGTACTTTTTTCAAATATATAGAATATCAGGGATATAAACACACAACTCAAAAAAAGAAAGTATGAGAACCCAGCCTATATAGTTCAGAGATCGCTTTTTAATATACGCAAGACCCTAAGGTTGATCCCCATTGCATCTCCATGACCCCTCAATTATGATAGGAAAAACAGATATAAAAATGTTTAACTTATCTAGCAATTAATGAGATGTAAATTTGGAAAAAACATGAAAAATCAAGTCAAGCTGACAGAATGAGAAGATTGAGTGTGTTCCATGTTGGTGAAACTGTTTTTGTGTGCTGTTGGGGGTGTGTAAATTGGTACAACTTTCTGGAAAACAATTTGTCAATACATAAAAAATGTTAAATATGAACATGCCTTTTGACCAGAGAATTTCACTATTCAACATTCCAGACCAGCCTGGAATACAGAGTGAAACTGTCTCAAAAATAAATAAGAAGGGAGGAAGGTAGAGAGGGAGGGAGGGAGAGAAGGAAGGATGAAGGGAGGGAGAAAAGTTTATCCTCAAGAAATAATAGAATGTGTAAATGCAGACGTTCATTGAAACTGCTTGAGGGCTGACGAGATGGCCCGAGTCTGACAACCTGGGTTCAATCCCCAAGAACCCACAAGGTGGAAAGAGAGAACTGACTCCCTCAAGTTATCCTCTGACCTTCAGACCTGTGCTATGGTACATGTACATGTACAACATGTACACATAAATAATAGATTTTTAAAAATAATTTTTCCTTGAAGCAGTATAACAATATTGCTGACCTAAACATACAATAGAGAACAGACTGTCAAATACGTCCGACCTTGGCCTGTCTTAATCACGCCCTAGGATGTCACTAACTGTTCCATGGGAAGATTTACATTACAAGCAACAAAGTAGTCTCTTACAAGGATACATGGTCCCAGCATTTGGAAGGCAGAAGCAGGCTTCTAGAACCTCATGAGTTCAAACACAGCCTGGTCCACATAGGAAACTCTAGGCCATACAGGAATACAGAGAGAGATAACACACACACACACACACACACACACACACACTTCCAATTTAAATCTACATTTATATGAGCAGATTTCTTTCTATACTTAAAAACAAAAAGCAGTGGTTTTTCTAAGACAAGGTCTCACTCTGTAGCTCAGGCTGTCCTTGAACTCACAAAGTCCCATCTGCTTCTGCCTCTGAGTGCCGGGATTAAAGGTGTGTGACATAAAGATAGGAGTCTGAAAGGTGACTGAGAGAAGGGAAGACTGCAGTTTGGCAAACATCCTAGAGAAGGAATCACAGACTGGTGCCTGGTAAGAATCACGAATGACCCAGAGGCTGAAGGACTCTGCATGATGCAAGTTGATTTGCTTAGCAGATTCCAAACAAAGCAGAGATGAAAAAGACTTTTTGGACATTTTAGCACAATCTCAGACAAATGATCTCGCAAATTGTAGCACTCAATATTTATGGAATGAATAAACCTTATTCTAAAATAATCTCCTCTGGCTGACAAGGTGAGTCGCAGGAAAGGGTTACACTGCCAGGCCTGACGACTTGAGTTCTAGCCCTGAGGCCATACAGTGAAAGGGGAGAACCAACTCCTTAGGGTGTCCTCTGACCTCCACACATACGCTTCGACACTTGCGTGTAAGTACACACACATACAAAATAAAACACGCACAAAAATAAAGGCAGTCATAATAAGGTTCTGAAAGCTAGAGCTAGCTTACCCCAACCTCTATGCTTTCTCAAGAATGCCCAGGCACAAACCACTTTACAATTAAACTTTGAAAAAACACATAACCTTATTTTATTCAACTCATGTAGAAAAAAAAAAATAAGGAAAACTGCCCAATCCATTTTATGGAATCGTTTTATGATCAATTTTATTTTATTAATAAAAGCAAATAAAGACAGTACAGGAATGATTAATGTTTAATCACTTATGAGTAGAGACACACAATATAAATAAATTATCGGCTATTTGAATCTATATAGATATATATTAAAAATTAGTGCCAATTGTTCCAACTTTCAGGTAAGCATATACAGCATTTGAAAATGATTACTCTGTCCTAAAATAAGTAAAAAAGAGACAAACTAAAAAGGCAACAATGTCCTCCCCTTCCCTCCTCCCAACTCCCACTGCAGATAAAAATAAATGTCTGTACATAGGAAACTCCTTTTGTTGTCACTAAGGGCCTTTTGCTTTATAGTTTTCTATTATTTTTAAATTAAACATTTTATTCTTAGGTTTTGAAGGCTTTTTCTAGCTAGCAATATTTCCACTATTAATTGGAATGCTAGCATAAAATATCTTTCATTTCTACTTAAGAAGAGTTTTAGCTAGTTCTAGGACAGGCACCAAACTACACAGAAACCCTGCCTAAAAAAAAAGTTTTTCTATTATTTTTATCAGTGTGTATTCATAAGTTTCATTATAATGTTTTCATATGTGTTTACCATGTACTTTGATCATACTTATTCTTCCCATTAGCCAATTTTTCTTCAACCCATGGGAGAAGTAAAACCCCAGGGAAGTTGCTGTCCCCAGAACTGAAAGAAAAGGTGCACACTGTCTGCACAGTTTACAATGCAGACGCACCATCCCTGGAAAACAGAAATAAATAATAGCATTTCCCTTGTGGAAAAAAAATAATCTTTCCAGTCTATATTTTGGAGTGAAAACCTAAGCATAAAAAACAGAAGTAAAGGCCAATAGAAGACAATGTAGTTGAATGTGTTCATAGCCCCAGCGTGGTGGAATTTTACAAACAAGACTCAGAATCAAAACTGTGGTAAACTTACCAGTACCACTGCAGATAACAAAGTTGTCAGAGAACTGACTGACTGCATTAAGAGTAAAAAACTGGATAGTAGTCATCAAAGCTACTTGCTGACCAGAAAAAGGCAGAAACACACAGAAAAATGAGCCACGTCTACAAATAGCCACAGAAGAAAAGTCATTGAGTAGCTTGGCCTTATGAAACCACAAACATGAAAATCGAACCTCTAATCATGTATGATTTTATACATATCAAATTGATAAGCAGAAAAGGAAATATAAGGTGTAGATGAGGTGACAGTCCTCATGCTAGCTACCCTTGATGAACTGTCAACGTGCTCTTTAAGTTTTCACCTTCTGTGCGTGTGTAATTTCTTGCTCAGGCTGGGCAAGGGCTACACCCCCCTCTCATCCATCTGTTTTGGAGATCAGCCAGAGGGACACTCCCTAGCCAAGCAGTTCTGTGGTGTACATCCTGGACAGTCTTGCACATGCACAGAGGTGCTGCAGGGAGTGTCACCGTGTGCTTGTGTCAGGACACTCCTGCTGGTCACTGGTGAGCAGAGGAGAAAAGGGCTTAGCAGAAGTGGGAAGGAGTGGGCTAGGTTGACATGAAGAAGGAGAATGAATCCATTCCAGAAACAGAAAACTAAGTGAAAAGGTTTGACGAAACATGGTGTGTTTTGTGAGAATACGACACAAGCAAAGGGTCACACTACTTCTCAGTGATACGCTTATGTCTAAGGAGACAAGTGGGCAGTCATTAAAAGGGTGTATATTACATTTAGCAGAGTGAACACTTTGAGGGAATGCAGTAAGTGAATACAAATAGGAAGTAAATCCACAAAGCTACCCTGGATTATAGAACAAGCTGCTGAGGCTAATAATCCTCCATGGACTGAAAAACATGAACTTAAACCTTGACCTGGAAAGTCCCTAAAGAGAGACTGATGGTTCCTAAAACTTAGCTGGGATAAACTGTCATGTGTTTTTTTATTATGTGTGTGTGTTCATGTATGAGCAGATGCATGTGTGCACATGTAGCCACAGGATACCCTTAAGTAGATGTTATTCCTTAGGCACTATCTATCTTGTTTTTTGTTTGTTGTTGTAAAAAAGTAAATAAATAAAAGTCTCTTACTGACTAGGTAGGCTAGTCAGGCTGGCTGGACATCCCAGGAATCTTCCTGTCTCCACAGGACTGGGAGTACAAGTGTGCAGCACCATACCAGTCACGCCTGGCCTTCCCCCAGTGGGTTATGGTGATTGTATTAGCATCCTCAAACACTTGACTGACTGAGATGTCTCTCCAGTTCCCATTTTTATCTTTATTCGCTCTGATTTTGTCCTTCCTCTTCCTCACCCCCAAAGGGTTGCTGGCTCCTTCCTGGGTATCTGCTAAGTCAGAGAACACAGACAGCATTGTGGTGACCTGGCAGCCTCCCGGGAAAGCCGTCTCTGCTGTTCGAGAGTACATAGTGGAATGGAGGACTCTAGAACTAGGAAGGAACGCAAACTTTCCCCCATGCTGGCTGCGGATCCCTCCCTACAACACGTCTGCTCTGATTTCAGGTACCTACCTCACTGTTCACATTCCTTCTAGAGAGCCACCAAGTTCCCATTTGTTTGCCAGGCTGTCTAGTTTTATGTCAACATGTTAAAGAGGGAATCACAATTGAGAAAATGTCTCCCCAAGACTGGCCTGCAGGCAAAACTGTGGGGTCTTGTCTTAATAATTGATGTGGGAGGGCCCACAGGTGACACCTGGACAGGTGGGTCTTGCTATAAGAAAGCAGACTGAGCAAGCTGTAGGGAGCAAGCCAGTGAGCAGCAGTTTTCCATGGCTCAGATACTGCCTCTAGAACCACACCATGAGTCCTGCCCTGACTTCCTTGGACGGTAGACTACAAGCAACAGGATGGAATAAGCCTTTTCCTCTCCAGGCTGCCTTTGGACATGTTGCTATATCACAGTAGTAGAAGCCCTAAGACATTTGGGGAGACTTGAAGCAATTTTGTCTTCAATTACAGAGGGTTACATGTTATACTAAGGTCCTAAACAGTGGGAATCTAGAGTCTATCTAGATTTCCCTGTAAGCCAGATGTGGTGGTGCCTGCCTTTAATTCCAGAACTTGGGAGGCAGAGACAGGTGAATCTCTGGAGTTCAAGGCCAGACTGGTCTACGTAGTGAGTTCCAGAACAGCAAGAGTTACATAGTGAGAACCTTGTCTTGAAAAAACAAAAAGGCCTAATTTGAGGACCAACTGACTGAAGAAGGCTCATGTTTATGGAAGAATTATGTGCCTGCAGACATACACACAGATGGAATATTGTATACAGAATAAATAAATATTTAAAAAAAAAGAATTATGTCCCCTAGCACCATGCCCAATAAGATGAAAGAATAGTTGAACCAAATAAGCATAGCAGAAACCTAAATCTTGTCAAAGATACATTTATCTTTGTAAAGTCATTTAACTCAAAACAATTTTGTGCATTGAGTCATTATTTTTATGCAAGGAAAGATATAAGAAAAATTTGAAAATTATAAAATGCATAATTGCTTTTGAGTCATTATTTTAAACCCATCATACAGATGGCAGAACCAGGAGATCCTCATTCCCAATCCTGCTATTTTTCATTTGAACTATTATATGAAAATTGGGATCTCTATTCCTAACTGATGTTTCTGTCAGGGGTTGCAATAAAGTGGAAAAAGTATCTGAAAGCACATTAAAAGGACTAGAGAGAACCTAATGTCAATTTAAATGTAAGTTCAGTATTGTGGTTCATGGTCTAGCTATATAGACAGTCTACCCAGGTCTGAGTCCCGGCTCCTTCCCTAACAGTTGGGAGATCTTAGGCAGATTTCTGCTATGCCCCTTTTTCCTCATCTGAGTGGCTATGCGGACTGACTGTATTAATATATGAAAAATGTTCTGAACAGTGTTTAGCATATTTCAAGTACTAAATAATTTAGCTTCCAAGTGATTGTTAATAAACGTGTCAGAAATAAGAATTGAATAGATTTACAAGCTCAAAACACTAAACTACATTGTTGTTCCACCATGAAAGTCATTACTCCTCTCTAGGGATGTATACAACCTGCTTAATAAGGTTTACTTGGAGAAAAACATCGTATTATACAATAGCATATGAGCTGGTCCTTGACTTGTGTGGCCTGCCTGCCCAGACTTCTACCAGTTACGAGGCTGCATATAGTGAGCACCCAGAGAAAGAAGAGCAAGCCACTGAGAATCTAGAACTTTTCATTTGGAAATCATTTCTCTTATAGAAGAGAAATTTATAAGGTATAAGACAAGCAGTTTCGTTATTTTTGCTGGTTTCTATATCTAAACGTCCAAAAGTATATGTGCATTTCCTTGGTTGCTCGGGAAAGCAAGATTCAAACCCTGAAAGGGAATGGTAAGAAAAGAAGGCATCAATTTTGGTTGTTGTTTGAAACGGGGTCTCACTCTAGTCCTGACTGGCTTAGAACTCACAGAGATCCTCCTGCCTCTGCCTTCTGAGTGGTGGAATTGAAGGCATGCATTCATTACTACGCTCCAGAAGGTAGCATCAGATTTGTGAGCAGCTTTATGGCTTGTTTCTGGGATAGTTGGAGGCTCCGCAGCGGTGCCAGTTTTCCTCAGGGCCTATCATAACCATCAAATCAAATGACACATGAACAGGGAAAGCAGTAACTGAACTGGGAGGTAATATCAAGATTCATCCCGAGTGCTGGGATTAAAGGTGTGCACTCGGGAGGTAGAGGCAGGTGGATCTCTGTGAGTTCGAGGCCAGCCTGGTCTACAAGAGCTAATTCCAGGACAGGCACCAAAGCTGCAGAGAAATTTTGTCTCGAAAAAATAAAACAGAACAATATATATATATATATCAAGATTCATCCCTCATGGGCAATTTGAATCTTGTCTTTCTTTTGGAAATTATATAATTCTATACAAATACCATACAGTGGATATAAAATGAAATATTCTGTACCACTCCTGAATTATGCATTTGAATACAAACAACAGAATAAAGTTGCAAAATTACCGATTAAGATTGTTTTGCTACTTGGAAATACTTGGTTTGCTATCACTTTCTGCTAAACTGAAAAATTCACTAATTGCTACTTACCACAAATTCAGACATTATTCCTCTTACAAGCTTTTTCCGACTCTGGCTGTATGGACAGCATCAGAAGGTCTAGAATGAGTCAGAATAAACCTGATTCCTGGACTGTGGAATGGTGGAGCTAGAAGCTATCAGCCCATCCTGTCTGCCCACCACATCTCAGTCCGGAAGTTCCTCTGTGAGACCTGGAGTAGCTGTGTCCCTCTCCCACATACTTGTCTTGGTGTGCACAAAATAATTCTCAGTTACATTATTCGTGGAAGAGACAGATGCCTACTTTCTCCCACACCTGAGGTAAAACTAAATCTCTGCAGAAAAAAAAAGTCCATAAAATAGCTTATTAACAGAGACAAGGCCTTTGCCCAAGGGTGTTGTGCATATAGGTCAGCACAGTGACATGAAATGTGGTTGGAACTTGGGTCCCATTGCAAAGGAAATGAGAATCTTCCAAGTGCGGACTTCTTCCACTGAAGGCTCTTAAGGTAGGGAACAGATACTCCTGGGGAGTCCATACAAAATGCTCCAAAAAAATGTATCTCCTTAAGGTCAGAATCAGGAAAATGTTTTCTAGGAAGGCTCTGCTCTTCTTGAAAGGGAAAATGTCACTGAAGACACACAGCCATGTATCTTTCCTCCTTGACTGAGGGCAAGCAGTTCACAGCAGGGACGCCCACAGCTTTTAATTGGTATAGCAGTGCCCTCGCTCACATTTTGCTTTGCAAGGCTCATCAGGAACTCCCAGATCTCCACAGCACAGTGGGTTGGTTGGCTCTTCCCAAGTCATGGGACAGGAAAGTTAAACAAACACTGGAAATAAGAGCTACTTACCAGACCCTTCCAAAGGACGTATGATTCCATATCCTTCATTACCCTTCAGCCGGGATCCCATGGCACTCTGCAGACTAAGGTGGCAAGTGTCTTCTCCACTTTTCTCTGGTTTATAAACTCAAGTTGATGCCCACTCTCATGTATATCTGATCTTGTCAGGCTTTCTTCCAAAAATGGTTGTGGGATGATTTAATGGACTTTCAAGTAAAACATACACACACATACACACACACACACAATTTAGGCAGTAACTGTGTGAGGGAAAATTCCTCTGCAGCCCAAAAAGACATTAAGTCCTAGTCAATTATAAGAGTAGGGGACCCGTGTAAGCTATCAGAAGCACTAAGCACTTGATACTATAGTTACCTAGCTAGAGAGATAGCTTGAACGTTAAGAGCACTTCCTGCTCTCCCAAAAGAACCATGTTAGACTGCACACAGCAGCCTGTAACTCCAGCTCCAGCAGATCCAATGCCTTCCTTATTCTGGCTTCCTTTGACACACCAATCCCCTATGCGCACACACACACACACACACACACACACACACACCTAAAAATAAACTGGGGAGAAAAAAGATTTGGAATTGGGGGGTGTTTTTTTGGTTGGTTGATTTGGTTTGGTTTTTCAAGACAGGGTTTCTCTGTGTAGCCCCAGCTATCCTGGAACCCCTTTGTAGACCAGACTAGCCTTGTACTCACAGAGCTTCACCTCCCAGTGCTGGGATTAAAGGTGTGCACCACCATGCCCAGCAAGATTTGGAATTTTAAAGGCACCTCATGGGCAGTGTTATAAGGACTTTCAATTCTTCACAGGCAGTACAATGTTACTTTGGGTGGGAAGAGGCACTTACTTTCCTCATGACTGACAGAAATTTGCAAAGTACAGCATTTCCAAAGCTAGAAAGGAAATCCTAGAAATCCCCTTAATCTTGAAAGTTGTGATGCAACTGAGATCTACCTGGAAGGGAGCCGAGGGCAGGAACCAGGGGCTGGACTCCACCGCATGCACCCCTTAGTCACAAACCAGTATGCCATAGGAAAGCCTCTGAGGTGCTATATCTGCAAAACTGCAGCAGCTTCATATAAACAAGTGACTCATTTGTAGAATCCAATATTCTGCATGCTTGTATTTATATGGATGTGTTTAAATCTTCATCAGAGCTTCTTAAAGGCCTTTATCTCCTTTTTAAGAACAATTACTCTGTTCTCTTAAATGAAGAAACTAGGCATAGTAATATATGCCTGAACTCTTGGCCTAAGAAGGTTGAGGCAGAAGGATTGCTATGAATTTGAAACCAGTATGGGCTACATAGATAGAATTTATCAAAAAAAAAATAAAATAAAATTCCTACATTTCTCAGAAGTGGTACCTAGAAGCTGGCATCATGGAAAATAAGATGCTAGGAAACTATAACCTAGTCCATCCCTTTATTCTCAGTCCAGACTGCTCTTTCTTCAAACTAAGAAAAGCTAAGAGCCGGGCGGTGGTTGCGCATGCCTTTAATCCCAGCACTCGGGAGGCAGAGGCAGGCAGATCTCTGTGAGTTCGAGACCAGCCTGGTCTACAAGAGCTAGTTCCAGGACAGGCTCCAAAGCCACAGAGAAACCCTGTCTCGAANAAAAAAAAAAAAAAAGCTAAAAATGATTTGGATGCAGGTATTAACATGACTCCCTTTCCTGTGCAGAAAACATCAATCCCTACGTCTGTTATGAAATTCAGGTGCATGCACTGTCAGAGGACCAAGGAGGTTGCAGCTTCACCCTGGGTGACTCCAGGCACAAAGGTGAACCTTAGGATCTTTCCTCAAGCTTCTGGTTTAGTGGCTTGGATTTGGAGGGTGACAGAAACCTCTTGTGTCCTTCTCCTCAGCACCATTGACTGGCCCTCATATCATTGCCATCGCAGAGAAAACGAAGAGCCTTTTTATTTCCTGGTCCCGTATCCCAGTCCAGGAGCAAATGGGCTGCATCCTCCATTACAGAATATACTGGAAAGAACGAGATACTACTGCGCAGCCTGAGTTCTGTGGTATGTGTGAAAACCAAGTGCTGTGGGGCCTCCTGTTTAGAGATTGGGAAAATACAGACTGAGCATGTTCTCACTACACACGAGTGCTAGTACTAAGTCAGCACTTGTGAAATGAGTTGAATTATGAAAAATAGATGCATGCAAAATTATTAAATATGTGTTACATGCTAAGCAAACTGTTAAAGATACAGAAATGAAGTGAATGGACCAGGCTCTAATAGTGCCTGCTCACAAAGACCAAACTAGGATAGCTAAGGCAAGAAGTAGGCCTGGGCTACACAATGAGATGCTGTCTCAAAACAAATTACAAATAGTAACACTTGCATGTTTTGTTAAACTGGTGGACAAACACATAAAGACAGGTAAAAGGTAAAAAGAAACTCAGCTTTGCAACCCAAGTTCTTAAACAAATAAGAGGATATGACACTCAAGACAGCTCAGAATTATAATGGCATTGATGAGGTTGATTCTAAAAGCAAAGCTGGCAATTTAATGAAACAAACAGTAATGGGACTTCAATACTAATTATATAAATCCTTGAGCTCCAAAACATTTAGATAATGTTTAACTCTTCACATTTGCAATTACCATAATATTGTTTTCTTCTTGGAATGGATAAAATACAGCACAGTTTAGATAATTTTTTGAACTATAATTGCTTATTAGCTGAAAAAGCAAAATGATTGCAATCATTTCTGGCTGGAGCATTATCTCAAATGGTTTCATGAATCATTCCTTCATGGAACTAATCACTTATAAGATCTGATCATCAGTTTTGTTTTGGGTTTTGTTTTTTTGTTTTGGTGTGTGTGTGTGTGTGTGTGTGTGTGTGTGTGTGTGTGTGTGTGTGTGTCTTGGCCTTCTCTGTTTCAGGAGCATTTGTTAGGAAGAAGGGGCATTTTCATCCCTTCACTGGCTCAAGTTATGGGCTCAAGAATGCAAGACTGCTTGAGTGGCAGGGTCTAGAGTGTTATTGCAAGAGAGCTTTTTGCCTAGGAACCTTAAGAAGTTGTTATCTCTTTCAACATTTCTCTCAGTTATGCCTCTCACTGTTAATTTTTATAATTAGTTTTGAGAGAAAATAAAATATCTTGGGCTGCTCTGTATATATTCCTCCAGGGAAGAAATTAATGCACACACAAAAACGTGCTTGGGTCTCTTTCTATTTGGACCTGCACTTTCAATGATCTTTCCACCTCTGTCTCTGTGAGTTGACTCATTCTTAATTAACAGCTCTGTCAACTTTCCATCATATGCTAGCTAATCTGTCACCAGGCTCGTCAGGATAAGACAGTTCTAAGAGGCCTTCTAAAGGCTGGAGAATCAACTGGCCTTTTCATGGGCTATTTGGGATCCTTCCTGTTATATTTTCGTTTCAGCAACATTTAAAGCAATGCCTATTTACAGCCCCATAGATCAATGTGGTTAGTTGGTCCTTGTAGCTGTAGATGTTGAAAATAACCTACTATATTTTGTCACAGATTTGTTGCTTCTAGAGCCTACACAGCGCTATTTTTAAATAAGCTAAAAGGCACGATTCACAGTCTGATTTTTACTAGTCTAGATTATATTCCCACTTCCTCCAGTAAGCATATATTGGTGAGTAAGCCCCATTCCTTATCCTCAGAGCCTTCAGTGTATCGAGAGCTAGAAAAGTCTAAATAACAACTACAGTAGGACAGTGCAACCAGAAAGCAATAATTCAAGATCCATTCTAGATGGGAAAGATCAAGAAGTTAAACAAGGCATCTGGAAAGAAAAGGGACCTGATAGCAGGAGGAATGTTGCCAGTGCCAAGAGAAAGGGGCCCAACCCTGTCTGCTTGGTTTAGGTCCCAGAGAGCAGTGAAAACATATGTGGAAGTATCAGTTCTTTGTCACTAGCTCTACAAGGACAAGTGATGTGACAAGAATTAAAAGTGCCCCAGCATCTCAGTGCACAGCCTGTTGTCTGGATATCTGCTAGCATGGCCATTTGCGCTAGTGCTCCAACAGTAAGCACACCTCCCTTCTGCAAGACACATGACACTGCCTGGTTGTTTGTCCAAAATTTTCTAAGCATTCAAGGACACAAGCTACAGCAATTCGATCACCATTTCTCTCTTCTAGAACACAGCCAGAGAGATAGTAGGTGCACTTACTAAGCATGGTATTCATTGACTAACAAGTGGTTGAATTCATTCCCAGTATCAGTGTATCTGTTCAGCCTGGTCTTCTTGATTTCATTGCCAGTCTTTCAGATGGTCAGCAGCGATCACACCCCTCTAAATTCATCTGAATTTGTCACTGAGCCACCCGTTTAAATTTCCACCCACTGAAGCCCACTGAGCCTTGAAGGGATCCCTTTATCTCTCCTGGGAATCACCCCAAAGGCAGCAGGACCAGTCTTTCTTGCTTGACTTCTCTCATTACACAACTCAGCCTATTTTGCCAACAAAACTGCTGACTCCACCACTTGCACCTCCCCACACAGCTGCTATTTTTGTTCTTCAAATATGTATGTGCGAATGAACATTACCAGCCCATCACACCATAGGCATCCCCTCCTTTCTGCTCCAGTGTCTCATCTCACTTCCCTAGCCCAGGATATATCACACAGTTGGACAGCTGACTCCCTGGTGTCTACAAAACCAACAGAAACTCTTCCTTAAAAAAAAAAAAATTAAATCCCCGCACACATCCACTTAATCATATTGCTTAAGTCTGTGTAAGCTATTTCACCAGGCTATAGCAGACCTCGGAATTTTCCACAAGATCTTTTTGTCGAGCCGGGAGGTGGTGGTGCACACCTTTAATCCCAGCACTTGGGAGGCAGAGGCAGGTGGATCTCTGTGAGTTCGAGGCCAGCCTAGTCTACAAGAGCTAGTTCCAGGACAGGCTCCAAAGCTACAGAGAAACCCTGTCTCGAAAAAACAAATATATATATATTTTCTCAACAGGTTGTAAAATACAGCAGTTGTTCTGAGAGTGCTATGAAATGATCTGCTCAGGCCTCAGCCCTTTTCAGTGGGGCAGAGGGAACACTCCAGGGCCCCTTCTTACTGCCTACCCATAATAAGTAGGAACAGACTAGTGAGTGTGCAGAGTCTGTTCTTCCTGTCACATGGTGAATTCTCTGAAGCGGTGTTGTGCGTTCAGAGCAGCCGACACACATCTATGACTGTCCATGGGCCCATCTATGAAGTTAGACACAGTGCTAAGTTCCAGTTTCTACTATTGTCTTCAGCATAGGCACAGGCTGTCTGAGTGAGCCAGCAGCTACTGCTGGTCAATTTCTGGTTTTACAGATGCTAAGGATGAAACCCAGGAGATTGTGCATTGGAGGCAAACACTTTTAGTAAAGCTACAAACTACCCCCTCTGACCTTGATTTTCCAGTCTTCCACTGATTCCCACATGCTGAGAATACAGGCTGGCACCACCACACCCAGCAACCCTCCCCAGATGATGAGAGGGCACCTTAAAACCTGCTCCAGAACACTGCCGAAGACTGCCTGTTTCCTACAGACTACAACCACTTGTGTTTCCCGCAGGAGAAAAGCAGCACCAGTTCATCACTCCACACGCTCTGCCTTGCAGAGAAGCTATAGGAGGATTAGAGCATAAGAAGTGCCACCTGGGAACCAAGGAAGTCTCTAGTTTTTAATAGTTTTATGTCAAACTGAAGCTAGGCACTGTGAGTTCAAGACCAGAGCCTAACAAAAAGAAGAGCAAAAGCACAGTCTAAAGTCTTCAAGTAGAGGCTGGAAAGATGGCTCAGCAGTTAAGAGCATAGGCTGCTCTTGCAGAGGATACAGGTCAAATTCTCAGCACCCACATGGCAGCCTACCACTGCATGCACCTCAAGTTTCAGAGCTGGTGCCCTCTTCTGCACTCTGAGGGCACCACACACACATTTGGTACACAGTCATACATGAAGGCAAAACACCCATACACATAAAATTAAGTAATTTTTAAATAAAAAACAAATGTAAAAGAACTTCAAGTAAATGTTTCATTAATCGGTATAGTTTTTTTTAAAAAAATCTATTATCTTAGGGTGGGTGGTGACACACATCTTTAATCGTAGTACTCAAGAGGCAGAGGCAGGTGGATCTCTGAGTTCAAGTCCAGCCTGGTCTACAGAGTGAGTTCCAGGACAGACAGACAGACAGACCTATCCAGTGAAACCCTGTCTCAGAAAAGAAAAATCTTAAAAATAGTTTTACACTAATCTCAGTAATTATAAAAATACATGAAAAATACAGACGTAGAAAACAAAAGAATTGCCTCAACTAAATAATTTCTGAAGCAAAAATAACAATTCTTTCAGAATATCTTTATCATGGAAAAAACTGTTTGCTTTAGTAACAAGGCTTCATAAATGACCATGCCTATTGAGTACTAAATGTTGATGAATTTCGATGCTGTTAAAACAGCAATATGCTTCTCTCAAACTAAACAATGCAACAAAAATAGGTGAGTTCCCACATTGCTTATTTCCTTTACACAGCTGCGTTTTCCTTTATCTTCCTTTCAGAAATTCCATACAGACACTCCCAAAACTCATCTCCAATAAGCAGCCTGCAGCCTGGAGTGACGTATGTCCTATGGATGACAGCTCTTACTGCTGCTGGGGAAAGTCCCCAAGGAAACCAAAGGGAATTTTGTCCACAGGGTAAGAACCTACAGCCAGCCAGTCCACTGTGGACTCTGGCACAGGCCCTATCCCCCTGGACTGACTTCCTTGAAAGCACTTCACACTTGCTGTTGAGCTACATGCTGCCCTCCCACCACACCGCCTGCATGAAGACAGTGCCAACTCATCTTCAAAATGCAGTAGAAATACCACCCCTCATACAGGAAGTCCTGTGAGACTTATATCCACCACTGCATACCCCTTCCACACTTGTGAGCTAGGGAAGCCCTTGTAGGGCTCAAGTGCCTCTTTGAATATATAATTGGGTCCCCATAGTATCCTTTTAACAGAATAGTTAAAATTAAATTGGCTTTGTTCCTAAACCCAAGTATCCATGCACTGTGTGTTAAGGTCCAGATGATTCACAAAAGTCAGACTTTTGAAGTATTTACTGAAGATAACACCGTAACAAAATTTGCTAACTTTCCAGGCAAAGACAACTGGAAAGCATTTGTGGCATCAAGCATTTGCATTGCTATCATCACGGTGGGCATTTTCTCAGTTCGTTCCTTCCGGCAAAAGTGAGTTGAGTTGGTTATACCCCCCCCAATTTAATACATGTGTTGAGTGTGTGTGTGTGGTATACATACATGTATGCCCATATGGGAAAACATGCAGCTATGCATAGATATGTGGAGGGCATGCAAGGATGTTGGATGTGTTTCTTTTTTTTTTAAGATTTTATTTTTTTTATTGTTAAA
The DNA here is from genome assembly GCA_028555095.1 of Dicrostonyx torquatus. Taxonomy (NCBI): domain Eukaryota; kingdom Metazoa; phylum Chordata; class Mammalia; order Rodentia; family Cricetidae; genus Dicrostonyx; species Dicrostonyx torquatus. The sequence continues at coordinate 548,404 of JAQHUG010000578.1, read as the reverse complement.
AGAAAAATTTACATTTACTCCCCTTGTCCCAGGCCCTCCCGCTCCCCCACTACCCACCACCCTCCCCCTGCTTCCTTGAGATGGGGCAGGATACCCTGCCCTGTGGAAAGCCCAAGGCTCTCCCCCCTCCATCTCGGCCTAAGAAGGTGTGCATCCACATAGAATAGGTTCCCAAACATCAAAGCAAGGGATGAGCTACCAAGGTCCAGTGGAAGAGCAGAAGCAGGGAGAAGATGAGCAAGGAAGTCAGGACCGTGAGGGACTGGCCCACCAACTGAGACAGTGCACTTGATCTATTGGGAGCTCATCAAATCCAGCTGGACCAGGACTGAATGAGCATATGACCAAACTGGACTCTCTGAATGTGGCTGCCAATGGGGACTGACTGAGAAGCCAATGATAATGGCACAGGGACCTATCTCTTCTGCATGTATTGGCCTTTTGGGAACCTTCTGGATGTGTTTCTTTATGCTGTCAGCCTTATTCCCTTTCAGGGTCTTTCCTTGACTCTTAAAGTTGACATTTAAGCTAGGCTGGTGGGCCAGCTAACTCCCAGGATTCTCCTGTTTCCTCCCCCCAATACTGGGCTTACAGGCACACATGACTGGTTTTAACTGGCTTTTATATGAGTTCTAAGGAAGTGAACCAGATCCACATGCCTGCACAACAATACTAGAAGCCACTGAGCCATCTCTCCAGTCCTATAAATGTATTTTAAAAATATAAGTCATTGCTACTATGGGTCAGGTAGATACATTACTGGTAGTAGAATAAATTTATTCAATCTTTTTGGCCAAATGTGTGTTAAACTTTTAAAAGTTTACCTCTAATGTTAAAATCCCAAACAAATATATTCAAAATATACCATAGATGTATATATATATAGTTAATGAAAGTATGCTTACTGAAATACTGGTCATAAGGAAAATATTACAAATAGCCTACATGCTATACTCAGCGAGACTAAACCACATCCAAATAACTGTTTATCCACTAAAGATATTGAAGTTCGATGTAATGTTAATATTAGCTTTTAAATTTTGCAAACAGTATTTTTACATTTTGAAATAATGCATACACAGAAACATATCCCATGCACAGTTGAGGAGGAGCAGGCAGTCTGCCTGCAACATCTGACACTGCACTAGTGTGACTCAGCTCACCTGGCTAACTAGAAAGGTCTCCTTCCTACCTCGTCACTCTACGCAGTGCTTCCCACAGGTACACACCAAGAATCTCTTTCCCAGGTCGAGGACTGTTCTTCCATCAAGGGTATGAGTAGTTGTGTTCCCATTAGAACCTCCTAACAAGCTCTCAATGTGTAATTGATTGTATGTACTCTAGTTGGCCTGAATCTATATAAGCATGTAGCAGGTTCTTACCTGGGTAAAGGGCTCCTTTGGTAGCTCCAAGAGTGACAGAACAAATTTCCTATTGCACTATCCTACTTTTGATGATATATTGCACTATATCATCCTATAGCATCTGCGTGACTTTTCGGTTATCTCACCACCGTGGGAATTACAGTTATTATATTCTACAAACAGGGGAGAAAGGAAAAGGGGTCAGTCTTCCCTTTTAAAGAGCTTAAAGGCTGCACATGATACTTGAAGTTATATCTCAATAGACAGAACTCAGTGAGGCAAGAGTGGCTAACTTTATGGTCTTTTAGCTGCATTCAGTGTTATCCCGACAAATCAAGATCCTGAGCTGAGGAAATAGAATATCGAGTGCTGAACACTCTGCCCCAAAGATACAAAACACGGTATTAAATGGTGGTTATATCTGGAAACAAACCATAGGTGACTTTATTTTATCTATTTTATAAAACTATGTTATAAAAATTGGGTAAAGGAACTTGTCACCAAGTCTGATGATAGATTCATTGATTCCCTAGAACCCACTACCAAGTTGTTCTTTGATTTGACATGCATGATAGCACATGTGAACTCATACCAATATAAAATATTTTAAATCTTTTAAAATTAATTTTAAAAAACATTATTTTGCAAAGGAAAATCAGTTCATTCTTCAATGTGAAACTTTCTTCAATTTGCCAAGTAATAGGTACCAAATACAACCAACTTGGCATTTTGCCAACCAGTATACTTTTGATCTACTGAAAGATCACCAATGCCAAGTAATCGGTTCCAAATACAATTAACTTGGCATTTTCCTAGCTAGTGCACTTTGTCTGGCAGGTCTACCTAAAGATATCACCAAAGCAAAGCTCCTTAAAGACTTGTAAAGGGTTGGATGCTTGTCAGCAGTTAAAAAGCACCAGCTGCTCTTCTAATGGGCAAATGGTTCATTTCCTAGCACTACATGGTGGCTCAGAACTGCCTGTTACTCTAGTTCCAGTGGATCCAGTGCCCTCTTCTGGCCTCTGTGGGCACCAGGCAAAACATTCATATACATAAAAAGACAAAACCGAAAAATTAATTTTTAAAAATACTTTGATAAAGTTTAACTTAGGAGTCAAAGAGAATCATATCCAAGTATGCCACATAGCATATCTAGCAATCTAACACAGTGGTTCTCAACGTGTGGGTTGTGACCTCCTTTGGGTTCAAGCAACCCTTTCACAGAAGTTGCATATTAGATATTTACACTATGATTCATAACAATCCAAAATTAGTTATGATGTAACAATGAAAATAATTTTGTGGTTGAAGTCACCAAACATGAGGAACTTTATTGAAGGGCTGCAGCATTAAGGTTGAGAACCACTAACAGTTATAACATAGCTGGCCTTTCTTCATCAAAGTTTATCAGTCTTTGAACTATACTTTAAATTGGTTGAGATTTGGGGGGGGGTTCTTTTTGAGACAGGGTTTCTCTGTGTAACCACCATGGCTATCCTGGAACTCACTCTGTAGACCAGGCTGGCCTCAGAGATCTTCCAGCCTCTGCCTCCCAACGGCTCAGAGTAAAGGTGTGTCTCACCACTACCAGGCTGGTTTTGATTCTTTAATGTCCAATAGTTTGTCAAGTGCACTTATAAGCTTCTTGAATCTTTTCTCATCACATCATAAGACCTCCTTATTTCTTCTGATCAAACTGTAACCAGTGTTTACAGATATTTCTCTAGAATACCCTTTCCTTGGCATTTCAAACATGATTATATTCAAGATATTACACTATTCTATATACTATTATATTTATTATACTGTATTACAAACTGTATTTTAATTAGCTTATCAGTAAGATCACCAAGCTTTGCTCTTCTATTCCCAGCATGTGTTACTGCACTGATAACATATTTAATGTTACTTGCTGAATTAAAGGATGGCTAAATAGTAAGAGATCACTAAAAACTTAGTGAAGCAACATTTTTTAGTTTATTTAACAACTCTAACTTACTGTCATCCAGCCTTGGACAATGTTCCAAGGGTTTGTCTTTTACTCCTTCCATACAAGAGTCCTCTCCCCTAAAATAACTGCAGTGAGAGCTTTGTGCCTTTGGTTGGTCACGTATTTAACCAAATGTCACTGTTTTCTTATTCATAGGGCATTTGCTTTCCTCTCTACTCTCAGACCTCAATGGTATTGCAGAACCATTCCTGATCCAGCAAATGGCACTTGGGTAAAGAAGTACCCCATTGTGGAGGTAAGTACAACAGCTAGTATAGTGCTAGTGGTGACTACATCTAAGGAAATCCTCCCAGGAACAAGATTCTGCGGGTGAGCTGAGTTGATGTTTTCTTCTGGACTCAAGAACAGTTCAAGCATGAGAACTTCTGAAGCCCATGAGCTTAAGACCTACCAGGCTTTATGCCTCCACGAGCTTTCATGTCCCTCCTTACTTCAAATTATTTCAAAGAAGAAAGCAAGTTTGATCATTTGCCATTTGGAACAGCACCCTGTAAATTGGCTGTTCCAAATTCAGGCAAATGAATTTAACTTTCCCAATCCTGTGGGAGCACAGAATACAGGAGCTTTGATTTTTGTGGGAAGACATTGCATAAAGAAAAGGTATTATGGAAGAGATAGCTCAGCACACAAGTGAAAGAGCACTGAGGATAAAGAAGGGGCTTTGTCACTGCTTAGAGGAGAAAGATGGGGTATCTCTGGAGAAATGAAGTTGTGGAATCTGAAGGGCATGAAGGAAAGGAGACCACATGCCAATCTTTCCTGTTGTTGTGAGCCCTGAAGCCTTCTTTCAAGATTTTTTTGATTTACTTCCAAAGTCAGAAGTCAGTGACCCAGCCTCTGCTTAGAGGAACTACTCCTAATCCCTTTAAGTCACTGCAGTTCAGCGTCTTTGCAATTGGTTCTGGAGGACCCTGCTTTTCTGTTGCACACATGATAATATGTGCATCATGGGTAACTTGCCCAACTATCTGAGTACCAAGTGCCAGCATTTCACGTTTTATTACTGAACGGGAAACAATGTGAGTCATATGCTTTTTGTTATTGTTCTTGAAGCTTTTGTTTTTGAGCTAGCATTTCTAGCTCAGATTGGTCTCAAACTCAGATATCCTCCTGCCTCAGATTCCCAAATGCTGGCATTATCGGCATAATCCACCATGTCCACTTTTCACTTTCTTCCCAAGAACGGTCATACTTGGAGACTTCTCTCTATTGAGGGGTTTTTGTTTCCATTAAATTACAATAGCAAGAATAGTGACAATGATAGATGTATATTCACAATACACTATATTATGTACTAGGTAAGTACGTAATTATAGTGCACCAATACTTTCTATGTAACCTACATATTATTTCCTATGTAAGCAGGCACTTTTAATTTCATGTATCGATAATTTCTTGGCAGCTGTAAGTCACAGTATTATCCTGATTATTCAGATGAAGAAACTGAAGCAGAAAGCCAAATAACTTGCCCAATACTAGTGATAATGTGTCCTAAACTCATTTTCAAGCAGGATATGAAGACATTACACCCTACAACAGACCTTTAAACACAGGATGAGGAATATTTTTAGTGGCTCATACCTCAGAGGTGAACAGACTCATCAGGGAGGTGTCCACACACTACCCCTCACTGGATACAATCATCTATGGGAGTACACGGTTACCACAAGGCCTTATAAGAGGCCCTGCTGGCATTAGAGAGGATTCAAGGACCAGTATTTGAACCAACTGAGCTTGACAGTCTAAGCCTAAAATACAGTAGGGTATTCTGGGATGGGTGAAACACAGACCTTCACATTAACTATGGACATTGACAGGTAAATAGAGGCACAAAGAGATGCTGCAGGCTGGACAAAATGCCAAATAAGATGTGCAAAAGTTTAGACATTAAAGTAGCAGAACTGACACGTAAACACATGCCCAGAGTCACATGGCAGAAGCACATGTATCACAGCAATAAAGTACAAGTAAAACATGTATAAAGGAGAGACAGACTTGTATATGCTTAACAGTTTCTAACTCACAAGTGTATTTATGTATGTGCATATAACCTCTGTATGGGGCAGTCTAAAGCAGGAGCAATGTGGGCCATCATTGAGTCTCACAAAAAAAAAAAAAAAAGTCAAAGTTTGTAACAATTGCTTAATGCAGTTTCCCTGGGAATAAGGGAGATGGCCTTTATAAAAGCCTGCCAAATACATAAAGCCCATTCTGGAGTGAAGTTGAGAATAGGAAGTCAATTATGTGACCTATGAACTTTGCAAAAATAATCAGCCCAATTCGAAAAAAAATAAGCAGCTTTTAGGAGCTGGAGAGATGACTCAATGGCTCACAATTACCACCCCTAGGGTCCGATGTCTTCTGTATTCTGTAGGTACTTCACATATGTTACAGTACATAGATGCAGGCAAAACACTCATACCCACAAAATAAAATTTATGAATAGACTTTTTGCTTGATTGAGGCAGAAAATAGAATTAGAAATAAAGATACACCTTAAAGCTCTGAAGGAAAAGGCCAAACTATAGAGGGGATCACTGGAATGCTGTCTTATACAAGCTAAAATTGGTGCCCATGGTGTTCCTGAACCATGAGGTTAAAGGAACCTTCCCTGACACATTCTAGAAGCCAACCCCAAGGACGTGTGGGGGAGTAGTCTTGTCAGTACTGCCCCACAGCAGCAGAACAGCTCACCTAGTAAAAAAGTTTGTCCCATCCTGTTAGTCTCTTTGGCACAGCTGCCACGCATACATGCATGTTCCAAGGCAAACCTACATGCCAGGACCAGCTTGAGGATGATCAGGGGAGGACTGACTTTTAAGAGAGAATGATAAAAGCCCTTCATGGAACTTTTGAGTGTCTCACTCCTTTCTTGACACCATGCCCCCAAAAGTGGCCAAATCAGAGGCTAATTATACCAAGACTCTCTTGTGCCACTTGTCATTTATTAAATGAGAAAACAGGGGCAAAGATTGATCAAAATTCCCCAAAGACTCTCAAAGCTGGAACTCGCCCTCAGAACTTGCCAAACAGCTTACGTGTGGGTGACACTGAGAAGAAACTAATGTGGAAGGGGGAAACAAATGCAAAGGAGGGCTATGGGCTGAAATCTTTTCATATAGGCCTAAGTGTTAATGGCACGAAGCTCCACCTTGGGAAGCCCAGGCAAACTGTGTGGAACAGAGTAAGATGTAAGAGCTTAACTAAAGCCTGGTAGGAGAAATGTTAATCAATTGCCAAGGACTTGGATTTGAAAACTGGCAGTAAATGTACAAAGGGAAAAAAGAAAAGGTAGTGCTGGTGACCAAAGAAATATTGAGAAAATTAAGAGAAAAATTATCAAGACTAAAGGAGAAAATGGAAACCTGTCACAGGAATCCTAGTCAAGCAAATTTTTTAAATGCCAATCTGACATTATCGTATTTGAAACCACTTCCATCAAAGCCCTTAATGGCATGATGATGCAGCACTCAGGAGGGAGAGATCCAGGATAGCCAGGATCCTGTCCTTAATAAAAGTCCTTCAAGAGTAGTCTTGCCCATTTCTAAATCCTGCTCTTTCTAGTACTAACAGGGTTGGGGATGTGACTCAGTAGTAAAGCACTTACCTTACCAAGTACAATCCCGAGTTTGATTCTCAGCAATGAAGGTGGGGGGCAACAAGCCAGAAGGCTCAATACATCAATTTCACTCTACCACCTCCAATATGGAGAACAACCCACCTCTCTCCAGACCCTAGTCTAGCCTTTCATCTCTGCCTCCATGCCCTTGCCACTAGAAAAAAAATCAAATGGTATAGCTTGATTCAGAGCCTAAATGTTAAGTTAAACAGTGAGTCTGTCCTTGACTGGAGACTGAAAATGGTGACAGTGGAACATGAGTATCTGGCTCTGGTCCCTCCAAAGTTTAAAGGTCCAGTTTTTCTCACCTGAATCTGAGACAGGACAGGGTATGAGATTTTGAAAACCCTGAGTTGTCAAAGTGACCTATATATTCATTCTTCCTTCTTCCAGGAGAAGACCCATCTATCCATGGACAATCTCTTGGCCTGGCCCACTCCTGAAGAGCCTGAGCCCCTGATCATCAATGAGGTCCTTCACCAAATGACCCCAGTCTTCAGACAACCCTATTATCCCAAAAGACAAGGGATCCTAAGTCACTCTACCCCCAAGGAAGACACAATATATAACGCCTCCAGTCCACTACCTACAGGAACTCTCACAGCTGACACAGGACAACTAGTCAATCTATACAAGGTGCTAGAAAGGAGAGAACCTGACTCAAAACTGGGCAACCTGACCAATTTTTTGACAGTTGCCCCAGTGGACCACCTTTCCAGCCATGAAGGCTATTTACCCTCCAACATAGAAGACCTCTCTCCACATGAGGCCCCTCCAACTGATTCTTTAGAACTGGAGCACCAACACATCTCTCTTTCCATTTTTGCATTAGGTTCTCTTCGCCCACTCACCTTCTGTGGTGAGAGGCTGACTCTGGATCAGTTAAAGATGGGGTATGACTCCCTCATGAGTAATGAGGCTTGATGCCTAGAAAGTCAATGTATAACCATTAATATAATTACTCCAGTGGTCACAATCTTTGGTAGTGTCAGGACAATGCAGACAAGCTAGCTGTCTCTAGCTTCACTATAGGGACTTGCTGCCTTTGACACCTCAGGTCTAAAATCTCAATCCACAAGAACCTAGACTTTGATGTTTTGTTTCTTTATATAACTATGACCTGACTCAGTCTCCTATATGACCACTGGGAAAGTCAAGTGCCATTCTAAATTCTCCTTACCAAAGATGGAATGAAAGATCCAAAACCTATTTTCTTAAAAATGCCAAATCTGCCGGGCAGTGGTGGTGCCAAGTCTGATTCTACCCCCATCCTATTCAACAGTGACTACTTTTCTGTATATTTGGTATTTTCATTTAATAAAGTTCCCTATTAGGCCAGGCGGTGGTGGCGCACGCCTTTAATCCCAGCACTCGGGAGGCAGAGGCAGGCGGATCTCTGTGAGTTCGAGACCAACCTGGTCTACAAGAGCTAGTTCCAGGACAGGCTCCAAAGCTACGGAGAAACCCTGTCTCGAAAAACCAAAAAAAAAGTTCCCTATTGCGAATCTTTCCTAACCTACCAAATTAGCAATGTGTCCATATAGCCCAGTTCTGCCACCTGTTTTCAGTCTTTGTTCCCTATGCAACTCTAGAAGTTAGACGTTTGGTCAGCTTGCTCATAAACATCAATGCTTCCTGCTGCTCTTCCAGACTTAATTTCCACAGTTCTTCTCAAAATATTAAACTCTTCCCATTACATTTCTATTCTACCCTACCAACTACTGTCCAGCCATCAGCTTTGCCATCTCTGCACCCATCAAGTGCCCTTAGATGATTGCCATGACAAGGATACATTCCCAGAAGTCAGCCAGCCTGCTATGGTATTGTTCAGTTTTCTCCTACCCAATTGCTTTTCTCCTCACTCCCCAGCCCCCAGAATGAATGCCTCTTCCATGCTCATCAAGACTCCCATGCCACTTTAATCTACAACTTGGCAAAGTCTTCCCAGTATAGTGCCTAGCCATGTCATCTGTCATCACTTGTTGGCCAATTCAGCTTGCTTGCTTCCCACTAGCTATTCTAGCACAATCTTTACAAAGAACAAAATCCACATAAGGGACTTTCACACTTTAAAGTTGCATTAAGCAGTCTCAGTATGAGAGCTCACCAAACAGCAGAGCAACAGGTAAACTTTCCCAAGTAATTGTTTCAATTTGCTTGACTCCAAGTTCCAAGTCTTCCATCCCTTGGTATTTTTAAATTCTAAAATATATCCCACCAATGCCAACCTAAACTTACTTTTTAATGCATAAATAAACCTAAATACCAGTGTACAACACTAAGGGACATGGGAAATCTTGGATGTTTTAGTTTAATTTTGAAGGTGTGGGAGTAGAATCCAAGAGTTTGTTAGACAAACTGTGTCCAGACCTCAAGTTCAGGTAGGGATTCTCAAACTGCCCTGAAAGTTTTGTCCTACTCTTATCTTTCAAATTAAGTGGAATGTCAAACCATCTCTCACCCTCTCCCCACTAGTTGTAACCCTACCACCACTTTTCAGCTCCCTCTAATAACTACAACTACAGTTCACCCATGTCCTGGAAACGGGTTTAGAGAAAGAAAAAACATTCTAAGTAGGGTCTGTCCTTGAATCACCAAAAAAAGTTGCCTCCTGTTCCAATAGCAAAGACCAAGCAAGCCCTCCCAAGGTTTGTTTTCATCCTAGCTAGTGTCCAGTTTATGAAAGCTTTACTTGAAAAGGTGGAACTTCCAGAATAGAGCACTTTCAGATAAAAACCTTCCTTCTTCCCTAAAAGAGAAACGCAATTCAGACTAACACAGATATAGTAGCAGCCTAACACATTTAAGAACATGTTTCCAGAATTTCCTGGAAACATGAGGTAAGGGAGGCTTTTCTATCTGAGTGACAGAAAGAATCAAGTTGGAATTCACAGCTTACCAAAATAAACATACAATAAAACTACTATGAAACACAAATAGAAAATGGGTTCCGTAATAAGGCTCCCATATAGGTATAACACATAGTACATAGTTGTGGTCAACTGTAATTAAAGAAATGCAAACTAAGTAATACTTAAGTATTTTCACCATATTAGCAAAGAATACAGAACAAATTGGCCAGTATTAATCAGAGCAGTAGGACAATATTCACTAAAATTCTAATGAACTCAATTTTTATCAACATAGCCAAGAGCAGTTTAGTATCTTAAGAACACAGTATTTCTCAACAATAAAAATGTGGTCCTTTGAAACCTAGTGACTATCTGTACAATGAAAATACGGTAGAGTTCAAGGAATTTGACTCTACATAATTTTTAATTCAAAACAAAACCTAAATTAAACTGCATTGTGCCACTGGCTTCTGTGTTACATTTTCTTTCTAGTGGTGGCAAGAATAAAACTCAAGGCCTTGTGCATGCTAGCAAGCAGTATGTAGGACTTGCATTTTGATATCCCTAAAATTAAGATAGGGCATAAAACTGATGAAAAAACATACAGTATACAGAGCAGTGGTTTAGAGCTATTTGCCCTTGCAAAGGACCCAGGTTCCATTCCCAACACAAAGATGGTAGCTGTTCCTCTATGACTAGAGCATGCATGGTACACATACTTAACATGCATGACACTCATACACATAACCACATAGGATGGCTTAAAACTGTTAAGTCTGGCTGGGGGGAGGGAGAACACAATGCAATGCCTGTGCTTTCCACACTAAGTGAACATGCCCATACAAGTACATTGGATCTGCCTGTGTAGACTCAAATTCTACTACTGGGACCAACTTCTGTATGTCTGCTTTTTATTGGTACCATAAATCATGGACTAGCACTGAGGGAAGCCAGGGTGTAACTGAAGTGGAAGGCTGCTTACTGGCTTGTTCTCAGCACTCCAAACTCCCGCACAACAGCCCATTAAGCTATGAACAATCTTCCCCCAAAGCAACAAGGCCAGGTCGGTCACAGCAACATTTCACTGTTACCATCCATCCTAGTTTATTTTGTTGCTGTGATAAAACCCTGACCAAAACCAAACTTGAGAGTAAAGGGTTTGTCTTATACATTCCAATCACCATTCATCCACTACTGAAGAGAGGTCAGGACAGGACCCTAGAGGCGGGAACTAAAGCAAGACACCATGAAACTGTTCACTGGTATGCTCAGCTTTTTTTTTAAATACAACCTAGGAATACAGCCATGACAGCTCCCACATCAATCATTAACCAAGAAAATGTCACCACAGATTTGACTACTAATATGAGCAATTCCCCTCTTCCCAGACAACTCTGCTTGTTAACAAAACAAAACCTATCACACTGATAAAATAAAATCATGCTTTTTTCCTTGGGAGATGTAGAAAGCTGGCTTTGAAGGTTACATGGCCTTGCTATGGAACAAAACTAGCCTTCCACTTATTACTTTTAACTCAGCTTCAAGTACCACCAACCCTAGCATGCCTTTTAAAAATTATTTAACTGAGAAGATTTCTTCTAATTTTACCCAATTTATACATTTTGAAGTATGGCTTAAGTTATTTAAGTCAAAAAAACATGTCTTAATCTTGTGCTATGAAAAAGTTTTTCAAAGTCAGTAAAAAGTCTTTTTTCCTTTTCACTCTAGCTATCAAAACTATACTTTGTGGTTACTGTTTCAGAAAATGGATATCCAGTAACTCTAGATAACTGATCTCATAAACCTCTCACAAACACTCAAGAATATTTTTACTAGAACACCAAGTCCAGTGCAGTGGCTCAAGCTTTTAATCCTACCACTCAAAGCCAGCCTGGTCTTTGTTTACATAGTTCCTGGCCAGCCAGGAACAGACTGCAACCCTGTATTTAAAAACTGTAAAAGCACCTTAAATACTTAAAGACCCTTTTAATAATTCATTTCCTAATTACCCCTTTCACTAGTATTCACAAAGAAGCAGAAAAAAAACTATTCCATCACAACAAAGTAAAGACCACTGACCAATTTGTGTTGTCTCCCTCAAAACTGCAGTAAACACTGGTTTCCCTCAACCTCTAACTCAACTTTTAGGTTCAATACCTGTGATAGGAAAATTGCCATGTTTCTATCTCTTTGACCTTTCTCAGGGAAGTGATTACTTTAAAACTGTACTTAACTGTCGATTAATCAAGTGACTGATGAAGCTGAAAAAAGAAAGCACTCATGCTCTTCTGTAACTACAAAATGCTGGTAAAACTTCGCAGTCAAGTTTACTGGAAATGCCCTCTACTTTGGGAAAGATTATCTCTACCCCATACCTTTTAAAATGAGATGCATGGAAGTTAGACCTATCAATACTAATAAAAATTAACCAAGATTTTTTTCTGATACAGTGACAAAGTATCACTTGCTTTTGAAAGCATAATAAACTGTTACAAACAAAACACAGTAATGTGAGGCACATACTACGTAACTGAGAATATGATTTACTATTCCACCTCGGCACCGGCAAGAGGGCAATGAACTACTCAGGTATTCCATACAGCAAAGCTGTATGTTAACAAATACAGAAAACCCTAAATAAATACTTAAAGGGGTATATGAAATGAAGCTGAAATAATATGCAAAAGAGCTGCCAGTTACAGTAATGCTTATCTATAAGCCACTCAAAGAACCAAGGCTGGAGATGCCTAGTTTCAATCCTGAGGACTGTCTCTTGTAGAAAAGGAAAAAAAAAAAAAACACTCAAATCTCAAATTGCCTGTCTATCTTTAAAGATTCATTTAATTCACAAATCATGAAGATCTAAGCATATTCATGTATGTAATGGGACAGCACTAGCACACACGTTATTAAATCTATTTTTTATTCATTACTAAATGTTGAATTATTAAAAGAGCCCCATCAAGAACTTCGGCACAAACTGCTACCACCAAACATTCGATCTCTGTGGATTCCAAGTATAAAAGAACCTTTATATGTACTCAAAAATATAGGGAAAATTTAAACAGATTAAAAAAAAAAAACTGTCTCACTTGGTACTCATTGGCTATAAGCATGTAGTCCCTAACAAAATCCTACTCAAATAAATTAACTTGGATTGGAGTTTACAAATTTTTATGTGTATGAAAATAAATTTCAACAAACTAGACATTACTACTAAATTTTAGAAAGAACAATTATAATCCAAGTGTTGTAATGTAAACTTTCACCCAATGCAAGCTACAATATCTTGTTTAAAAACAGCAAAATTAAAGGCAGGAGTTCCAATTCCAGTTCTAAGAGATCTAATGCCTGGAATGATTGGGCATTTACACTCTGGCATGCTCAAAGATACAAACTCACATAAATCTATAAAAAACTAGCAGATATTGCCTCTACAGTCTTTTGACCATGGATAAGTGACTACCAGATAAGACATCATACCCAACCACACTTTGGACTAAAGTAACAACACTGTTTTACGAGTAGCATGACTTAATGGACATATAGAGGTAAACTTTTATTTTAAAGGAGCTTTTACATTCTGGCCTGGGATGATCAGAAACAGCAGTCAGTCAGGAAGGGTATAGCTAGCAAAACCTATTCACACTTCGGAAAGCAGCTCCTAATTTATCCCAACAAAACTTGACAAGTTAGAGGAATGTTTGGTGGCAGAGCATGTGTCTGGAATACACAAATCCCTATCATTTCAACTAAACCTTTACAAACACCTGTCAACTGGTTTTGCCAATGCAGGTAATTACTAAGGCCATTCAATAAGGTATTACTTGACTGTCTTGTTATTAGACAAGCTCTTCAAAGCTTACTAGTAGTCTGGTTTCTGAGTTCTTAGTTAATGTGGAGATATGATATTCAGATTGAATATTTACATATTAATCACTACAATCACAAAGGTTTGGGCTAGAATATATTTCCCAAACTTTTCCTTTACTCTGGTGCTGTGGCTATAGCTCAGCATACTTGCCCAGCACCAACACCCAGCACTAAAGTAGTGGGGATAGGGAAGCAAAACAGTATGCATCATAAGCATACTATACCAGTTAGCTCACTGTTGGGTGGCCTGTCCACAGTTGTGCCTGCTTTATCTCACCTTTAAAGTCAACATCAGTAAAGTTCTGGCACCTTCTCATTTTAATTTTTAATACCTGGTTTCTTCCACCTGCTAATGCTCTTGGGATGTTTTTAAAAATTCAACAAAAACTACTTACACTTTACTTGCAAACTAAGTATAACTTTTTTCTATTTCATCAATCATCTTTAGTAATTATAAAAATAACAATCGAAGGAATATGTAATAATCTCTCCTCAAACCCATACCCAAAATAAACCAAATATAGTCCCAGCCCTGGAAATTACATGCCTTGAACTGAATAAAATAAACTGTAGTACTTGCTGGTACATTTAAGATCTCTGAAAAACTCCAAATAGTATTCAAATAATTCCCTTCAATCCAAACTCAAACTATCCTAAAAAGTTCAACTGATGCCATTTTTAAAAGCATTTAAGCCAACTATTATATCTGCTCTTGAAATTACTATACTAAATTATTCTTTGCCATTACAATAGTTATTTCTTGCAAATACAGGACTCAGCAGGTTCAATTAAATCGCACATGGTATCTCTAAACATTCGAAACCTTAAAAGTAGCATCTTGACAGTGCAGAGATTAAGAAAAGGGAAGCCAAGAAACATACAAAGGGGCTCCCATGTGATTGCTTTTATATCTTTCAGAAAATGAGCATGAAAATAAATTGCTATTTTTAGTAAACAGAAAGTCTATGTTTGGTTCTTGACATAAAGTGGACCTGAAAGGAAATTCACAGGAATCAAACAGAAACAGACCTACCTCAACCAATTCAACCTACTTTGAAAGCAAGCAACAATGTTGTAAATGCCACTATATGTTTTCTGGTGACGATTCAGTGAGTAAAACCGTGTTTCTAAGAGGTGGTGTTTTATACATGTTGCTGGAAAATGGGATTTATAAAGACGTTAATATTAAAAAGTGAATTAAAGTACTTGAAAGTTTAAACACACTGACTTAATGGTGCATATACTGCAGTCTCAAAGGACCAACAAGTCCACATGAACTAACCCTTACCTTGCAGAGCAGTGCCTGAACACGTGAAATATCATCATCTGCATTGGCACAGAACACGTGCAGCATAAGTATCAGCAAAAGTCTATTTTTAAAAAATACCTTCTTTCCAAGCGGTCAGATTCGCTGGTAACCATAAGTAAATGCAATTAAATGAACTAAATGACCTATACAATATCTTTTAGATGTGCACATAAAAACCAGTCATCTAACTAGGAAATATCCATTACTTCTAAAATTACAATAGAAGAAAATACTAACAACTGATGAGTCTTAAAGCTTTGAATAAAATTCCTTCCCTGGTTAATTAATAAATGTGAGTAAAAATATCCTAGAAAACTTGCTTTTTGATAATTCTATGTACGTACTTTTAACAAGCAATTATGCTTCTGTTCAAAGAATCCATTAATTACCTAATTTTCTAATGGAGGAAACGGAAACTGATACTTAACACTTTCTGCGAAGTATTTATCTATCCACCCGGGACAAAATCATAAACAAGATACTTGTTTTGTATTTTATGTATGGTGTTGCTGTTCCAACCTAAAAGTAAAGCTGGTTTTGAAATACAAGATAGTTTTTCATCTCAGAAAACTAACCAATGATGCCCTTTGGTTTTTATAAATCAATAGAGATTGTTGATTACAGATAACCATCTTGATTTCGGGGTCTTTCATACACAAAGACCAAATGGTCAAACTCTTATTTTACACAAGTTTAACTATTACGTATTAACCAAACTAATATACCCCCACCCGCCTTGTTGGAGGGAACATAAACCCACCTACAGAACTATTTCACTGAACACAGGCCATGTCTTTAACAAGAAGTAACTTACACAAGTTCCAAAAGCAGTATTTAGTTTTACTTTTAAAATGGAGAAGCCACGCATTTTAAAAGTAAATATAGGTCAATCAGGTATAATCTTCACCTAATAAACCATGCATGAGCCAAGAGTTAATAAACCAATGTGTTTTGAGTTTGTTCAAGTACGGATAATTCTGTATAAAGATTTAGTATATATCAGCTATCATAAGATGTGAAAAACAAAAGTTCAACTCCCAAATAAAAATATATAGTTAAAATACACAGTGGTTAGTATTCCACGCAGCATAAAATCTGGTAAATCAGAAGTTTACATGTCCCAGCTGACCATGTGTGAAAATGCAAAGCAGATATTAAAACCAGTATTTTGTCTAATATTTAAAACCAGCTTGTAATTGAAGGAACATCTAAATCCTTAATTAAAAAACACAAATGAAGTGAAAGCTTTAAACTGGTACACACTGTTCACACCTATATTTCAAGTTTGGAAATGCATATTTGCAAGCAGCAATACAAAAGTATTCATGAAGAATGCATAATCTCTGAAAATTATGAAAACATCCCTGCTACCAATACATTTCTAAATACAAAACTGACTAACATATTTGTTACTTCTGTGTAGCTAGAGAAGTTCGTTTTCAAAACAGATAAAATTCAGTCTTTAGGTGTGAATGGTATGAATGACAGTCTTTTTTTTTTTTTAATTCTTAGTTGTTTGGGATCCTTAAGCATGCAAAAGCTTTGAACAGGAGGGTCCGCAAAGGAACCAGTGTTGTATTATGGCATCCAGTTAGGCCAGAGCTGGGAATGCCTCTGGGTCATCTACATCAGGAGCAGAAGCACTTGACTGAGGAGAAAAAAAAAAAAAAAAATTAATCACAATTCTCAAATCTTAAAAAATAGCCTACTAGCCTATATTTGAAAAACCGAATTCTAGAAAGTCTTCAGGTTAAAACACCACATAAAAATAGATCGAAGCTTTTACTTTAAAAATAAAATTATAAATCAGATTAAAACTATGTACACACCTGCAATGTTTCTCCAATTTAATTATCTGACATCTGAGGGATCAGGTGCAGAGCTTATTACTGGGTTAAGTGTTCTACCACAGATTGATACATTTCCTGCCCCTCCACCCCCTTCGACAAGATTTTTGCCAATCCTAGTACTTCGACAGCAAAAGTCACTTGGTCTACAGTGAGTTCCAGGACATCCAGAGATGTGTACTGAGACCTAGTCTCCCAAGACCAAAATAAAACAGAAAGAAAACGAAACAGGAAAAAAAAAGCTCCCAAAATAAAATAATGCATATACCATGAATTCAAGATTCTATGGTTCATTTTTCAAAGTGGATATTATAGTTAATCCCTAATATTGTCAACAGGCAATTCTGAATTTCAAATCAACTCATTGGGCTTCACTCAAAATCCTCATTAAGAACTTGTATGAGAGCCAGACAGAGTATAAAGACCTACAGTCACAGTCCTTTGGGAGAGTGAAGCCTGATGGCAAATTTGGGAACAGTCTGGTAGAGCACCCATGTAAGATATAGATAGGCAGACAGAGAGATAGAAATTACATGCCACTCTTACATCATGGCATAGACTAGTGTTTCAGGAAAAGTATCAATCCTAAGGATTTTCTATACCTCAATTGACTCAGTAGTGAGAATAACTCCAAGTATAAAGAAATTATACCAGTATACAAAAAGCCTAACACAACACTCTGACAAGCACAAATAAGAACTCAATAGTATGGTTAATTCAACTCATTGGCAGCACTACTGCGATCATTAAGGTCCTTTAAAACAAAGAGAACTAAGGCCAGGTGTAGTGCATGTGTTTAATACCAGCACTCCACAGCAGATCAGAGAGTTCAAAGACAACCTTGGCTACACATAGTTTAGAATTCCATGCCCGCTGGAGCCACACAGTAAAACTGTGGCAAAATGTTGTTCCTTGAAAAATAATTCACTTCTTTCTTTAGTTCTGTTTATCCCCCACACCCTCCAAACATATCCAGCCAGCAATCTCTTACTACTTAAAACAGAAAAACACATCTTAAAATCACCTTATCAGTCCTGCTGCCACGGTTTGGACGTCCACCACGCCCACGTCCACCACGTCCTCCCCTGCCACCACGTCCTGGGCGGCCTAGGTCTCCAAAATTGATCTCCAGTTGAGACGTTATATCATTTGCTGGCTTCCGGAAATGATGATCCATAACCGAATCTTCAGCATGAGCCTAAAATAAGTAAAGGCTCCTAGGTTAATCAATATTAATACAAAAATATTTCTAAATGTACTTTCTCTTTAAAAGACCAACAACCAATTCTGTACTTTGTGTGAATGAATATATCCACTACTAGCTCTACAGGCAATAAATTCATCTCGGGGTCAGGAAGACACTTTGAAATAAGAATTCATTAATTTCCCTTATCACAATTTTCTCTGAATTGCAGGTGATAACCAGCAGTCCTTGATTAATGACATATAATCCAAGTGACAAGTTTCCACTCTAGTCCTTTATCTTCAGTAGTTAATCTATGTGACATTTAAAACAGGTCCTTCAAATCAGAATTCCAACACAAATCCCTGATGAACTTTGAATGAAGACATAGTTCCCACCAATGATAAATGAATCTAAGGCTTTTGTTAATCTACTTCTTCCCAACTAGGCCTCCTATACAAGACTGAATGTACACACTTAAGTTTTGTAGTTTATATACAAGTAGAAGTTGAACAAGCATGACTACTTCAAATACTAATTTTCTGTGCACCACAATTTTCAAATTAGGGATGTTTTGCACAAATATCCCAAAGCCTGACATGTTCGGTTTCAAGCATTTCAGATAAGGATTACTTAACTGGCAACTTCAAAAGTCAAACAACAAACTTTACATAAGAAACTCTTAGAACTATAAATAGATTCACACCTTAAATGCACTAAAAACACTCTACTAATAAATGAGGCATTATAAAACTAAGATCTTCTTTATATATAAGCCCCATATCTCAGCTTGGAAGAATAGAATGTTATATATCCTAGATGAATTAGTTTTAATCCTTGGCTGAAAAGATTGCTTTGTATTAATTAATAAAAGTCCACTTTTTATTAAGACATACAAAATTTATTTTGAAGGGTAACAAGTAAACTGTCCTTTCTAGCTACCTGCAGTATCACAGCCGCTAATAACTAAAACACAAATGAACATTGTTTATGTTGTTACCTTATACATACTGAAACCCAAATTAAATTCTATCCCTTTAGTTATGACAACTCAACTTAAAGACAACAGCTCCTCAAATATAAATTTTAAGAAAAATCTAAAAATCATTAACTATAAATAAATCTACAAAAGCACTAGGCAAATCAAAAAATATTTTTATTGCCTGTCTTTTTACCTGGGTTTAAATGTTTGGTACTGTCAGTATTAACTTTCTAGACCACAAAAGTAAAACAAACTTTAAGTGAATATATTTAGACATGGATGGTTTACTACAGAGAAGTTTTGATGTTCAGGGGACATTCCTAACTTTTAGGTTGACTTCTAGAATGTGGTAACAAACAAACACACTTGTCTCTTTAGAGCACCTAGAATGTCAACTTGCTCTGACCTCAGCTCTGATTCAGTTTATCATTCCCCAAACCTCATTTCTTCCACCTCAGAACCACCCCACTATTTGTCACAGAGATATGAAATAAATCAATAAGCCCATATTAAAATAAGTATTCACATCAAAGGCACAATAAATGCATGAGCCCAAATAAGTGACTTGATAAATAAGACAGTCAAAGTTCCAGTATTTTCAGAAGCAATTATGTACTTTATAATTTTCAGAATTTTCTTATCATATCTTACCTTGCATGTTACAGCAGTCCCCAGTATTTGCAGAGGATACTAAAACTCAGGAGATGCCTGAAACCACAGTACCAAACCCCACACTATGCTGTTTTTCTATATATGAGCTATTAGTTAACTAAAGGTAAAGTAGCATTCACAAGGCAGATACAGCTTTAATTCAGTTAATTCATACACTCAAAAGACAGTACAGGAAGGGTACTGCTAAGCTCTTACCCCACTATTAAGAACAGCATGCAATTTAAAACTATGAATTTCTACAGCTTTCTTTTTCTAATATTACAACTAGATTGCAAAGGAAACAGCCAGAGCCTAGGTAAACCTTTTTTTACATTTTCATAAGCCATTTGTTGTTTTAAATGGATATTCCTACATTAATTTTTATTCTTCAATCAGGAGTTCCACCTATAATCTACTCATGACACTAGCAAATTTTTTTATCTATAAGAAATGGGATAAAAATTTCATTCTAACTTTAAGAAAAATAATGAAAATACTCTTATATTAATGGTATATATTGCCAACAGTTGTTAAATCAATAAATTTTAAGTTTTAAATTTTCTCTTTATAAGTAATATATATTAAATTAATCTAGATCTGTGTCAGAAAAAATTCATTCTAATGAAACAAAATGTATTTTTAAGACCTGACATTCAAGACAACTTCCTCATTTATGTTTATGGAGTAAATATTAAAACCCATCCCTTCTCTAAACTTAGAAAACTAACTATTTAACCTCAGTTTAATAGTGTTTCCCATATTGGTCCCAGCCATTTTTATGTCTACAAAACTAAAAAGTATTAAGAAACTGTGTGTCAGAGCTTAACATGTTCCAAATCCTTGGTTCAATCCCCAATGTCAAAAAAGTGAACAAAGTCTTATTCAATCTTAGACAGCCTTCCTAACATTTAATTGTACCTTAGAATGGCAGGATTTGATTTTCTGACACAGCCCAATTTATGACATGAATAAATACATATATCAGAAGGCTGGCAAAAGCTGCTAAAAAAATTAAAAGACTTTCTCAAGTATTTGCAGTAGTTCCCATGTTTCTTAGGTAAAAGAAACTCTAATCAGTCTTAAGACACCATTCCAGCCGGGCAGTGTTGGCGCACGCCTTTAATCCCAGCACTTGGGAGGCAGAGGCAGGCGGATCTTTGTGAGTTCGAGACCAGCCTGGTCTACAAGAGTTAGTTCCAGCGCAGGCTCCAAAACTACAGAGAAACCCTGTCTCGAAAAACCAAAAAAAAAAAGACACCATTCCATAAAAAGGAAAATACTAACATTTTCCGAGTCCTGGTTATTTTTTTTTCTTTCTGAGCAAGTTACCTGAAGGAGGGTTCATCTGTATTTCTGTGCTTTGATTGGTTAAATAAAAAAGCTGCTGAGCCATTTGATAGGGCAGGACTTAGGCGGGGAAAAGTGGACACTGGGAAGAGGACTGGGTCAGAGTCAGTCGCCATGAAGCTCCCGCCGCAGATGGAAGTACCGTAGATCCGTCCAGCCACTCGTGGTGACATACAGACTTTTATAATGGGTTAGTTTATGAGGTGAGGGCTAGCCGGGAAGAGGCTAGAGATAATGGGCAAGGCAATATTTAAATTAATACAGGTCTCATGTGGTTATTTCGGGCATAAGCAAGCAACCAGCAGCTGACCAGGCCAGCAGCTGGGGGCTTGGGAGCCAGGCGCTGGGAACACAACCCACACCTCTCCCCCACTTACAACAGTTACCTACACTAAAGTAAGTCTAAAATAAAGCTTTAAAGTTATCTGCTGGGCAGTGATGGTGCACATATTTGGGAGACAGAGGCGGGAGATATCTTTGCGTGTGAGGTCAGTCTGGTCTATGACGCAAGCTCTAGGACAGCTAGAGCTAAATAGAAAAAAACCTATCTTGAAAAAAAAAGTTACCTGCAAGAAAATGTAATAAAATTAGAATTCAAGTCACAATTCAAATGATTTTAACTTACCTCTTCACTTTTTGATTTATGCAGAACAAATCCCTTTTTCCATTGTCCATCAGCACCTTCATTTGGTTTTCTGATATTAAATTCTACTTTTGCTCGGTCTTTATTTTGAATAGCTTTCCATTCATCCAAAGTCATCTCTTTTGGACCCTCTTCCTTAACCTCTTCAACTTCATTCTCCCTGTGAAAAATACATTTAAATTTTATGTCTGATGACTTTGTAGAATGATATTTGGAGGACTGGAAATATGGATAAGAGGTTAAGATGTTAAGATGGCTAAGAACACAGGCTACTCTTCCAGACATATGTAGTTCAGTTCCCAAACACAGTAGCTCACAACTTCCTGTAACTCCAGTTCCAGAAGATCCGGAGACCTCTTCTCCACAGGCAACAGACAAGTACATAGTACACATACATACATACAAGTAAACAAAACACCTATACACATTTAAATATATCTATATATATTTCAAATTATAATAAAGAAATTGACACTGACTGTTAGTACCCAGTACAAAGAGTATCAGAGAATAAAGTTTTTGTATAACCCAGCAACATGCTTGTAGACCAGGCTGGCCTTGAACCCACATAGATCTCATCCCCACCTGCCTCTGCCTCCTGAGTGTTGGGATTAAAAGCGTTCGTGTGCCATTACCACCCAGCTACAACTTGCTTTCTTAAATGACAATTTACCATGAAGTTGCCTTTATCAACCCATAAGACACATTTGTTAACTATACTGTACCCTCTCATGTAATTAATTTCATGGTCTACTTTCTCTTAACTGTGTATGGTACATACCAGTGTTCATACATGCACGCAATGGTATGCTAACGGCCAATATTGGTATTTTTCATGATCACTCGCTTATTTTTTGAGACCACATTTTTCACTGAACTTGAAGCTCACCAACTGGCTAGGCCATACCCACTGGGAGGACTAAGGTTGGCTTTTATGTGGGTGCCAGAGAATTTGAACTCAGATCTAAAAGTTCTGAGCAGGAGATAATTCCATGACTGAACCACCTGCATAACTCCATCATTTTCATTTCCTCTTTAGACCATTATCTGTTGCTCTTCTACTTTAGTAACTAGTAGTACTCTAGCAAAGTTTACAAGCCTGATTTCTACAAATCTGAAATGTAACTCCACCTCTCAAACCAACCTCTAACACGTGGACAGGAGACTGAGGTTTCACTAGTAATGGAGCTGTCCACAAAAAGTGGTTTCAATATTTATATCAAACGTTATTTCCCAAATTTTAACTATTTTAATTATCTGTTCCCCTTTCTACATAAAGCATAGGCCTAGGAATCTACTATCTTATTCTAATTCCAAATGTCACTAAACAAATCATTTGCTATTTTGGGAACTCTGCTTCCTTCCAAAGATAGCAAGTGATTTAGTTTAGCATCACTATTAAAATATCTTTATGCAATTCTTTATAATTGGACAGAGTCTATCTTACATCTTTCTGAAACAAATTGACATTCAATCTTGACAGGATATTGTACATCAAGTCTACCAAGTCACTTTTACAGACGACAAAACTAAAGCTCTAGAAGTTTCCTAATGACTCACCAGTTCTGACAGTCCATGATATCTACCTTTAAACACTAGTAAGTTTTGCTTCTTAAACTTATCCTGGCCACTTGGTAGACAGAGGCAGGTGGATCTCAATTGAGTTCGAGGCCAGCCTGGTCTACAAGGCAAGTACTAGAACAGCCAGGACTGAGAAACCCTGTCTTGAAAACAAAAACCAAAAAAAAAACTTAGCCTGAAAATAAAAGATTACATTCCATTTCCCCTACTTTATATGAATAAACTACTCTGAAGTGATGACCATCATCTTCATTAGAACAATTATCCCCAATTGCTCCTGGGTCCCAAGTAGAGGAAGGAATACTTTCTATAGCCCATGAATGTATCATTTCCTTCTGAGAAACATTTAGTCTTTTGAGGAACACCTTAAAAGCGACTGGGAGCTGGAGAGATGGCTTAGTGGTTAAGAGCACTGGCTACTCTTCCAGAGGTCGTGAATTCAATTCCCAGCAACCACATGGTGGCTCACAACCATCTGTAATGAGATCTGGCACCCTCTTCTGACATGTGGGCATACATGGAGGCAGAATGTTATATACATAATAAATAAATCTTTTTAAAAAAGCGACTCAAATGTTTAAAAGAGGAAAAAGATGTGCTTAGTTTTGTGAGTTACCACTAATCCACATTATGTTTATCCCTCAAAAGTAAAACACAACACACAAATTCTTAATTCAAGCGAGCATCTAATCCCATTTACTTTTATATATTCCAACAATTGTTTTCCTTATTCCAACAAGCCCACAAAATACAATGCTTCCTTTGCACTTCACATTTCATTTCTTTTTTGAGGTAGCCTCAGAGGTCCCAATTCAACAGCCAAAAAACTTGCACAGGGAGTGTGGTAGCACGTACCTTTAATCCCAACACTAGAGACAGTTAAGCAGATCTTCTTGTGAACTAAAGCCAGCCTGGTTTACATATTGAGTTCCTGGCCAGCATTACAATAGTGAGACCCTAACTCAAAACCCAGCAGTACTGGAGAAATGGTTCAGCAGTTAAGAGCACTAGTCACTCTTCCCAAAGACCCAGATTCAAACTTTAGCACCTACATACAGTCTATCACTCACAACTACAGACCCAATAACTTTTCTCTGGCCTCCCTAAGTACCACATGAATGTAAGCATTCATACACATAAAATTAAAAATAACAGATTTTAAATGGAGGAAATACTTGAGGGAATTGGTCTAGCCAAAGAACCCCCAAGAAAACAAAAGCAAAATCTAACTAATGAGATTTAAAAAAAGACATACCTGTAATCCATTTATCAAGTGACTAATTGAGTATAACAAAATGCAAACAGCCCAACAACAAAAAAATATAGCATACATTTTTTTAAAAATGGATAAATGAGGGTTGGCCAGCAGTTAGGAGGCATAGGGAAGGTTGTGTTCAAGACCTGCCTACTCTACAAAGTGAATTCTAGATCAGCTAGGACAGTTACACAAAGTAAATGGAGAGAACAACAACAACAAAAAAAAAAAAAAAACAGTTCAACTGGATGAAAACCACAGGGCTGGGGATGTAACTCAGATGGTAGTAAATGCCTCGTATGTATGAGGTACTGACTAAGAGTCCTAGCAATGCAAACTGGACATGACTGAACACAAATGTAATCCCTTTTCTTGGAGAGAAGCATACAAAAGCAAAGCAATCCTCCATCATATAGTTAAAGGGCAGTCAGTGCTACATAAAACCCTGACTAAAAACACCATCAAAATCACAATGAGATAATCTTACCATAGTCACAAAAGGCTATTAACAGAAGAAATGCTGGTGAGGATGCAGAGAAAACACCCTCAGAAATGTACATCAATACAACCACAACGAAAATCAAAGATTCGCAAAATAAAAACCTACAAACAGACTCAACAATTTTACCATTTGGCATATATTGTGCTGAGCTTAACTTTTCCAGGTAGACATGAATAAACATATATTCACTTCAGATCAAGTACACACAGTTAAGAAAATTATTCCACCTACTTGGTAGACCAAAAAGGTTCATTATTTACAGGAACATGGGTGTATTGGTTATTTTTTTTTAAAGATTTATTTATTTATTATGTATACAACATTCCTTCCATGTATGGTTGTTTGCCAGAAGAGGCACCAGATGGCTGTGAGCCACCATGTGGTTGCTGGGAATCGAACTCAGGACCTCTGGAAAAGCAGTCAGTGCTCTTAACCTCTGAGCCATCTCTCCAGCCCGTGTATTGGTTATTTACAGGAACACAGAAAAACCTATGAGCAATAACACCAACAGAGAAGTGCTTCCCCCATCCCTTAGCAATTATTAAAGGCTTATACATACTCAGAGAAAGTGTGGGTCTTCGGACTACCTGGCAAGCCCCATAAGTTAGTTAAGGAAAAGCTGTCATGATTTTAAGACAGCAATGCTCATGTCATATCCAGTAGATTGAGTTCCACAACATACCCCCCAAAAATAAAATCACTATGCCAAGAGTACATCCACACCCTGTTGTTTACTGTAGCATGAATTAATAGTCCAGCAGTTCCAGGGACTCCAACACCCTCTTCTGGCTTCTGTAGATACTGCACGAATGCAGTGCAAACGCTTACACACATCAATTTTTTAAAGAATGCTAACGAGTTAAAACCATTCTTCTCATTGCTTTTCAGTTTGAACCTACTTTTTACAAAGTTGTTTTTCAACCTCTGTCTTGCTTTAGTATTTATAACTGAAAATGCTGAGATTATCTGAACTATGACTATACACTACAAATACCTCTTATACCAACAATTTGGTTTAGGTTTTTTTTTTTGAGACAGGGTTTCTCTGTGTAGCTTTGGCTATCCTAAAATTCAGTTTGTAGAGCTGGCTGGCCTTGAACCCAGAAATCCAACTGCTGAAATTAAAAGGGAGTGCACCACCACACAGCATGGTTCAGTTTTTCCACACACCCTACCTATTCTGAATCTCAAAATAGTACAGCTATCACTAGAATTACCCTTCCTATGCTGGGCGGTGGTGGCGCAAGCCTTTAATCCCACACTCGGTTTGTTCCTTTTCCTTCATCCTTGGGTAACAACAGGTTATTTTTGTGATTAGGGCTTAAACATTTTACTTAAAATACATATATTCCTTAACCTTGCTAAGGTATATAAAAAACAGTAAAATTACCAATCCAACACCAAGTCAGGCATGGTAGTACATGCCTGTATTCTCAGAACTTAGAAGGTGAGACAAGAGAATACTGAGTTCCAGGCCATCCTAAACTACACTGTAAGACAATGTCTCAAAGCAAGAAAGTCTCAGGTCTGTGCTATCAAGTAACTGCCACTAAATCAGTTACTTTATTGGTAAAAAGGCAGACAAGTTTCCATGGCTAGAGCATTATATCCTCACACAAAACCACTTACTTATTTTCAGTGTCTGCCACTGGGTGCTCTTCACCTTCAGGTGTTTCCTCAGTCACATTTGATTGCTCCAAATCACTGCAATTATAAGATATTTGTTTCTGAATGTATTTGGGAGACTCTCTAAGGAAAGAAAGAAAAAGAAAGGCATCTAGGTCCATTTACATGTAGCAAAAAGTCCTTCATAGCAAAGTAAAACTCTTACATCCTTTATTTCTACTGATTTTATTTTCTATCCGTTTTACTCTCCAGTAAACCTCTAAGAAAACAAATTATTAAAGTTCACACATTCTTAAAAGGCTTTGTCAGAATAACCTGTAATTACCTACACAACAAGTTCAGGGCTAGCCTGGACTATATAAGACCCATCTCAAAAATCCAAAAACAAAAAAGAGGGAAGGCTTATCAAATTTTGAAAGGAAAAAACTACAATAGCTAGAGTTCAAACTATTAAAGTCATAATATCACAATAACCCCAGCATTTCATCACAAGGCTTCAGAAAAAGCCACATATATCCATGACCAAAATAAAATTAATATACTTAATTATTTTTATTTAAATATAAACACCCCATAAGACATTATAAAGTTATAGCTTTGAGATAGACAGAACATCAATGATCTCAGGAACAAAAGTATTAATAAGCCTCTATAAGTTAAGTTTTGATTTATTATTATTTAAATCAAGTATAATTATTTAACTTAAAAAAATCAGAATACCAACGTTAATTCATCTTTGACAGTTCCCCAGTTGTGAGATCCGCTACCTCCACGTTTGTCCTCATGCTTCAGGCCACTGTAATGCGAAAAAGAACTAACAAAACTGAGTTAACATTATACTCTTTAGTTCTAGAAATTCAAATTTTGTTTTTATTAAATAAGCACATTTAAACCTAAAACATACAACAATCAGTAAAACTTACGATCTATCACTTCCACTATGCCTATCAAATTCGCGTTTGCCACGAGAATCAAATCCATCGCCTCGGCCCATTCCACGTCCACGGCCTCCTCGACCCCTTCCAAGACCACCTCGGCCTCGAATAGGCCTTTCAATAATGGGTCTACAAAACAGATTTAAAAATTATATCTCTGATGTTTCCAGAAACAGAAAAAAAATCCAATCCAACACTCAAAAATATAGAATATGCTTACTGGTTCATAACACAACTAAATGCATGTTGTATAAAATTCAAAGTTTATTTCTAGTCATATAAAGGAAGAATTACAAACTTTTGGTATTTTTAAAGCATTGCTGCTAGTACACACTTTTTAGCCTACTGACTCACTGCATCAGTCATACTTGTATTTACCAATACTCTTATCTAGCCTGCATGGTAAGTGAGTGACAGACAATAGCACTGTCCTTCTAAACTCAGTATCTAAACAGAGGAAGGAGAAGAAATTGGCCACTGACTCAATTAAAATATTTACTATGAAGAGCTCTATTTAGAACAAGTTATCCATAAATGTAAATGCAAAAACACATATTCGCATTTCTCTGAAATATACCTAAGCAAACACCTCAACTACTACCTGGCAATTATGCCCAATTTACAGCTTTACATTAAGATCTAACTATAAGGGGACAAAGCAAGAAAAACTTGTTTAACGCTTACCTATCAACTGAGAATTCACCTCCTTCACCCCTTTCTTCAAGGGGCTTTTCAAATCTTCTTTCCCGAGGTGGTCGCCTTTCTGGTCTCCTATCAATTATTTTCCCTTCACCCTGAAGTTGTTGATCAGGTCTTCTTCCAACTCTCCTTATTCCTTATGACAAATAACCAGCATAAGCAAATCATTTTTACAATACAAAAGTTTAGCCTAGACTCTTAAGGCTGATGGACATCAGCCACATATAACAAACTGTTTCAGAACATTTCCATTCAACAGTACACATCTCAAACTTTATCTACATGCTATAACTGACTTGGAAATCACTGGGCACCATCACACCTTACTTTCCAAAAATCAAAGTCTTCCTCGACAAAATTTTAAACTTACAGATATTTCAGTCAGGCTAATACCAGTATCCATTCATAAATAACCAAGCACTGAATATTTCCTAAATATGCCCCCTCAGAAAACAGGGAAATTCACACTATTATTTTTCTATATAATCTGAAGAGGGGCAATAAAGAACTCTTGAGTCAGAAAAAAAACTCTTAAAATAGCTATTTGAGGTGGACGTGGTGCCTACAATATTAACACTAGAAAAGACTGGGGCTAGTCAGGTTTGCAAGTTCAAGGCCAATCTGGAACAGAGGACACATCCCAACTCCACCCCAAATAAGCAAATAGAGCTATTTAACCAGAAAAACTATCGCTTTCCTCATTAACAGTCAAAGTCCAAGTATGTATATACAAATCTCTATACATATTTCCAAGTCTTACAACACTATCATGTAACCATTAGGAAATACTTCATTATTAATATGGACAGAAAGCCTTTTTGTAGGTCTGCTCTTTCAAGTATCTGTTTTCAAAGCACCTTCACAAATCACACAAAGGTCCTCATTTAGCAATTATGAGCTAAGAATGTTTGCATGTTAGTAACATGCAAAGCCCTGAGTTCAGTCACAGTACCCACCGCAAAAAAAGAAAAAAAAGAGACCTTATGGCACTAAGTGACATTTAGGAAAGCATAAACTAATTTTTCTGCCTCCATTTTTTTCTGTTAACATAGCAAACTAACAAAAAGAACCAATATGAGTTGAATTATTGATAGTCTTAAGGACAAGTTGACGGTTAAATATATGCCTACCATTTCAGGTATGCTCAAACCATAATTACCAAACCATAGTTTTGACGATCTAAAAACAGCAAAAATTGTTTTTGTAAAATATTAAGTTATGTGACTTAAAGAAAATGGAACACCATCAGGATATACCAATTTGTTCAGGTATCTCTAACTAGTCGTGCAGTTAATATTTAAAGCTCATTGTCTGTAAATTCTTCAAGCCCTAAATGTGGACCTTATACCAAGACATTTACATAAATTTCATCAGAGGTACAGTGTGTTAGGGTGGAGCTATGGAACTCAGTCCTCGTAATGATAACCAAGCTAAACACACCCAAGGAACAATGGCTTGGTTCTCCACCCAATATTCAATGAGGCCTCATAATCAGAAAAACTTATTAAACTCATCATGGAAGTGTTGTTCAGTGAGAGCTACTTTAGCCTAGTGTGCAAAACGCTGGATTCTACCAATATCACCACAAAAAGTAAATTCATCTAATGAAAAATGATTGACATTTTTTAAAGCATGCAGGTTTCCTTTGATGTACTTACCCTATCTATATACCTTAAGTGTTAATTGTGGTACAGCCCAGGTTTTTTAAATCCAAAAACCTGGTCTACACTTAACTCTAACGTTCTTCAGATAGACAAAAACTAAAATATTTATGTAAGGAAACCATAACATTCCAACATGGTGTTATCGAGACCCGGGACACACCATGGATTAACAATTCCTTCCTTTCTTAGAGGTACCAACTACCACCCAACACACAGAACTGACATTCTTATTCGATGTTTCCCCTTATATGTAACTTTGTTTTTAAGTAACTCTGGTTTTAGAGTGATCTCAGAGTTGAGAACCAAGGAAGCACAGCTTTTCTCCAGCATGAGCAAGGTCCTGAGTTCCACCCTCAATCACACCCCCCCAAAAAAAATCCTTCTAAAATACTAAGGAAAAATGTCGATCAGTAAGGTGAAAAAGTTTTCCGAAGGACTTAAGTAAATGACAAACTATCCTGGCCATAAATACAAATTCCCTACATGTATGACTTACCATCTTAGTTTCCAGGTAAGATCATATGTTGGATTCGTGGTGAAAACAGTAATTTAAATTAAGATTAATCCGCTGAACACTTTAATGAGTGAGCACATCTACCTGGTGTGTTTCAAGGAGGTAAAGAGTTTAAAATACACCAGTCAGTGTTCCTTAACACAAGAATTAAATACCTTAAATTGTGATGTCAAGAAGCTTAACCGGCTGAGTACTTTTCCCCAAGTGATGTTCTTCTAACAAATCTATCATTTTTAAGCACAAGAAGTCTTCCTTTGATTCAATCAATAAGGTAATGGATGTTTACAAAAACATCCTTACAAGCCTTACAAAAAGACCCCTGCCCAAAAAGATACCTCAATCCAAAAGCTAAACAATTCCTTTCATGAGCACGTGGCAGTAAGAGGCAACATTACCACATAATGGCAACTTAAAAGATTCACAGCTTAGACTGTATGGTACCTACCTGCTACTGATTTTCTACTCTTTCTTGACCTTTAATTGCTCTGCCTTTCCACCCACAATGAGCCAGTATTGGGGAAGAATGCCAAAATCAAACCCACTACAAAACTTTCAGCGCCCTGCAAGAGACTATTAACCGCCAATGAAGACCTGACCACGCTTCACGCACGTGCGGAGGAAAAGCTGCAGGCTCCAAAGAGCTCTGCTGCCAGGACGTGACAGGCTGGGCACTCGGAAAAGCCCTAGGACCAGGGTGCTCAAGGGAGTTGGAAGAAGAGATCGCGACACGAGAACGGTTCTGCTAGTGACCGGTCTTCCATCAGAACTCCCTCTAAAACGCGTGGGGCCAAACTCCTCTCATTTCCAACAGTTCCCTTCACGCCAGCAAGTCACACTAAGTTTGGCACGCGAGCGCCAAGGTGCAACCAAAAGCACATGTGCGAGCCAAACAGCACCTTTCCTCCACTGGAACACTGCCCCAAATTGAGAGACGCAGCCCGAGTGGACACTCCGAGCCCCGGCCCGTCCATGAGGGTCCGCGCCATTGTGGGACAAGATGGCTGGGCAGGAGCCCAGAGCGGGCAGCGGCACCCAGGGGCACGCCGAGCAGGAAACGTGCCCGGCAGAGGCAGGCGGCGAGCGCCCGGGCCGCCCTCCCGGAGCACGCTCAGTCAGCCCGAGGCGGGAAGGCTCCCGCCGCGGCTGCGGGCGGCGTGGGCTCCGCGGTCCCCTCCAGTGCACACGCCGCGGCGGCGCACGCCCCCGTCCCGCCTGCCCGCCCGCCAGCCCGGGGCTCCCCCACCGGGTGCCTCGCCCGGCTTTACCTTCTTTCTTAAGCGCCACCGGCGGCTGCGTCTCCTCCTTTTTGTCGGCCACGCCGACGATGGCGGGCAGCGGGTTCTTGCGGTCTTTCTGGGACTCTTTCCGCAACTGTTTGCCCGCCGCGTTAGAGTTGGTCTGGGCCGCGGCCTGAGCCGCGCTCTTGGCCCCGGGGCCCCCAACGCCGCCCCCGCCGGCTTCTTTTTTCTTGTTCTCTGCTGCCTTCAGTACCTCGAAAGGGTCCGATTCGTCGTCAAATAGCTGGTCGAATCGGTTGGTGACCACGCAGCCGAAGCCTTCCTGTAGGTGCCCAGGCATGATGGTGGCTCGGCGGCGCGTTCCTCCACGGATTGCAGCGGACCGCGCCGAGCCAAAAGCGCCTGCTTCAGCTCTTCCCACAAGATGGCCGGGCCGAGAGAGGGGGGCCGCCTTCTCTTCCGGCGACAGGCACACATCCGGGAGCGGCCTGCGCCGCACAGCACCATGGGGTTCGTAGGCCACAGCCGAGCATCCTGAGGCGACAGTCCACTGCTGGACCACGACTCCCAGCGTGCACCGCGCAGCAACTCTTCGCGCGCGCCTGAGAGGCGGGATCTCAGGGAGAGAGTGAAGCGTGCTTGCTGAAGGTGGAGGAGCGTGTGCTGGGCGGAGTTCTGCCACCTGCTCTTGTCACCCTAAAACTCTCGGTCTTTAGCGACCCCTGAGAACAGGGAAACGTAAGGGCGTCTTCCGCTCACGAAAGTGTTCTCTGTCTTTGGTTTCACCCACTCTGTCTCCGGCCGAGGACTTTCTCCACCTTTTCTGAGAGGGTCAAGGTGACTCCCAGACCTAGTAACTGGAGCCTCAAAAACTTCCGGCGGGGAGGGGGTGAGGTGCCACACTAACCACCCATAGGTTGCAGTTTGCGGCCGCTCGACTGCACATCCCTAGCGGTTAGGTTTCTGGAGCTATCCTCCACCCTTCGTAGCGAATCGAGACAGTTCGGTTCAATGTGGAACGGAATTCCGAGCTTGCCCTCACCGAGACGTGAATTTGGGTGGCAGAACTAATCAAAAAGACGAGTTGAACTATCTAGGTTGCGCGCCTTTTCCGGTCATTGCCACCATGCTTTAAGAGCTGTTAACGTCCGACTGCAGCACTGGACGCCCGGCAAGCCTCCAAAGGCGGTGTTTGGAAACGCTTTCTAGATTCAGTCTGATTAACTGATCTGTCAGTATCCGGCCACCCAAGGCTTAAGAGACAGTGGTGTTAGTAAAATGTGCTCAAGAGCCGGGAGGTGGTGGCGCATGCTCTTAATCCCAGCACTCTGGAGGCGGAGGTAGGCAAATCTCTTGAGTTCGGAGGTTCTTGAAGCCCCCCTCTCACCGCCCAAAAGATGTGCACAAGAAGAATTATTGTAAACTACACTGAGTATTATGTGTGAAGGAAGGAAAATTAATTTATATAGTTAATTTAGTAATGGCTTGAAAACATTGATATTAGTTTGGAACCTTTAAAAACATAGTTTGTAGAAACCCTGTCTCAAAAAACAAAAAAAAAAAAAACATAGTTTGTAAATCTTTTTCATTGACACAGAGTGTAATAGAAAATGTATCTCTCAAGAAGCAGGTGCTAGGAATAATTTATCCTCACATCTTTTTAGGTCAATAATTGTCCCCTTTTCACAAGTGGTAAAATCATGTGATATGATTTACCAAGTTCACACTTGGGTTAAGTGCTAGGCTGTCTTCTAACTGCACTATGAGATTGTTGACATCAGTTCTATAAACCAGCCTCTGTCCTGAGAGAAGTGAAGACAAGTGTTGAAATTTTGATAGCTAAACAGGTTTAAACATGGCTGAAGGTAATAACAATTTCTGAGCATATTTTAAATCAATGCCTCGAAGAAATTAGAACACATAGAGTTCTAGTACACTCATCAGTAGCATGCCTCTTGCTTTTCTTATGTTCTATTCTTCTTAATGCTTCAATGTTTATTTCCCCACTGCTTCATTCTCCCACCCACACATCCACACCTTACCTCTGTCCCACAGCCTGTGACTCTTACCAATACTAAACTAGCAGCTCTTAGCCATACTTTTTCTAACAGGACCCAGACCTTAGCACAACTGCATGATGGCAATACCATTCAGGCTTAAAACTCAACGTAGACAGTACCACCTGCCAAAACCAAAACAAATGCCCAATCCATCAAAGCCCATACAGTTCTGGGAAAGTCTCAAAATGTAGTAACCTTGCTTTTTAGCTTCTGTATTTCCACTTCTGGCCAACTGTTCTTATTACTGAACTATGTCAACCAAGTACATGTTTTTTGTCCTTAAAGGCTCACTCTGAGAAAAGCTCAGGGCTCCACTGGGACCCTGAACACCTAATGTCATTGCCAGATAGCTAATAAATACTTTCTATTGACTTAACCCATATCCAATCAGTCTTCTCTGGTCAATACCCCACAGCACTCTCTCCACCCATAGAAAATAGCTCAAGTACAATTTCAGGATCACACTTTAACAAACGCTTTCTCTTCAGCAAGTATGGTAACTATCTGTAGTTGTGAGGCATCTCCAGAAACTCTGACCTTTTTCTCACCACTGCCACAATCACAATATTAATAACTAAAACAATATTGTACTATGTGCCTAATTAACTTTACATATGGGAATCCATTTAATCCTCATTGGCTCTGTAAGGAAGTATTAGTCTCATTTTAAGGTGAAGAAAATGAGGGCTGGGGATGTAGCTCAGTAGTAGAGCACTAACATGTCTGAAATCCTTCAGTCCCCAGAGGAAGATGGGGAGGAGAAAACTGAAGAGAAGGAAGCACAGTGAGGATAAGTTGCTCTCCCATACCGCAGTATAGGAAATGGAGAGGGCCTCTGCTTGGTCAGTTTTCTCTGACATTGTTTATCCTAAGAATATAGATTAGACATAGAATTGGCTGCCTAGAAATGTATAACACTGACACAATCCAAAGAATTTGCCTGTTGTGATAACTTCAGAATGTTAGGTGTAAACGTTTGAGAGGACAGAGTCTTCAGGGAACTTAGAAAGCTAGAGTCTGGCTAATCCTGATAAAGGTTAATGCCGATTTTTAAGTATACAAATAAAGCCCAGGGTGTTAAGTCTTTTACATCTTAAAATCTACTATCTAGTTATTATTTCACAACTACTAGCACTAATTTTGCCTTAAGACAAGTTCTCTTATCTGCTAAGTCATCTCTCCAACCCCAAGCAGTCTGGTCTTATACCTTGGCAGTAACCCAATCTCTATCATTGTGAGGACCATAGGCCAGGAAAAAAGTCTATCTTTACATAGTTACTACAACTACTAAAATAAAACTATAATTCTCTTTTAGTAGGACACATCGGGAAAACAAGCATCACATAAAAATAAATAGGAGACTGATAACATTTTATTTTTACCTAATGGATAATTCATTTTTTAAAACAAAACAAACACATTAAAGATGGTTCTCATGAAAAGGACCAATCTTCTTTGTATGAGGATGAAATGCTTTCAGCATAATATTGCAGGCCTGAGATCTTGCTAAAATTAAGGACTAGCAGAGCTAAAAACAGAAACATTGTATTCCCTATTTTGCTACCTTAAAGTTACTTTGAAGGGTGAACCTTTTGATTTTAAATTTTAGGTGGCTATTTTTTGTTTTGTTTGTCTTCCATTATGCTCTTTAAAAAAAAATTAAGAACATCATTGACAAAACCCACAAAGCTAGTGTTCTAGTCACACCCACAGCCACAGAATTGGGTAAGCTAATGTAGGGATGCTGCCATTAGTTCAAGGCCAGCGTGGACCGCAGAGTGATACTTTGTCTCAAAAGAATGAAACAACAAACAAAAAATGGAAACTTTCCTGAGACCTAACTCTTTAACCATAGAATCCGTTCATGGAAAGTGTACTGTTGTGTAGTTGTTTCGTTTTTCAGTATATTCAGCTGAAACCATCCATCCCCAGCCTTAGGCAATCACTAGGGTGCTTTTCTTTGTGTGTGTCCATTCTCTACATACAAATAAAATCATACAGTGCATCTTTTCATGGCTGACTGCCTTTTCTCACTTATGTAAGGTTCTCAAGGTTCATACTTGTTATAGCATAAATCAGTATTCTATTGCTTCTTATGACTGAATAATTTTTCACTTATTTCCAAATTTTTATTATCTCTTTTTCAAGTTGGCAGAAATTTAGGTATTTTCACTTCTTATCATCTATGAGTAATGAATGCTGTGTGAATGTTGGTTTACAGATTTTGTGTGACTATATGTATTCAGTTATTTGGGGTATTTCCTTGGACATACCAGATTAGAATTTCTGGGTCATACAGTAACACTGTGCTTAACATTTTTGAGAAATTGTTCAAATATTTTCCCAAAAGGCCACTCCATCTAATCCATCAGCAATGAGGGAAGCCCCAGACCTTCATGTCCTTGCTGTGGCTTGTTCTGTCCTTGGTCATGGCCATCCTGTTGGATATGACATGGGATCTGTGTGTCTTGGGTTTGCTCTTCCCTGATAGCTAATGGAACTGAGCACCTTGGCTCCTGTTTATTGGCCCTTCTTACAAGTTCTTTGGGAATTGTCTACTCATATTATTTGACCTTCTTATTAATTACTGTAGTAATGAGGAGGAACGGGCTGTGGGGGCTGCGTTCCCCGGTGCCCGGCCTCCGGCCACGGGCCTGCTTTTGGTCCCGGCTAGTTTATACCCGGAATAATTACACACAAACTGGATTCATTTAACACACTGCCTGGCCATTAGTTGTAGCCTCTTATTGGCTAACTCTTACATATTATTTTAACCCATATCTGGTAATCTGTGTATCACCACGTGGTCATGACCTATCAGGCAGATTCTAATCAAAGTCCATCTTGGGCTGGAGAAACATGGTATCTGCCACACTTCCTTTCTCCCCAGCCTTCCATTCTCTCTACTCCGCCCACCTAAGGGGTGCCCTATCAAAAAGCCAAGGCAGTTTCTTTATTCAACCAATGAAAGCAACCCAAATACAGAAGGACTCTCCTACACCAAATTACTATGTTTATCTTTTTGTTACTGTGTTGTAGGACTTCTTCATATGCGTTAGATGATTATCTCATCAGATATATTATCTGCAAATATTTTTTTCTATGGGCTAAATTTTCACTTTTTCTTTTCCCTTTTTTTTTTGGAGACAGGGTTTCTCTGTGGCTTTGGAGCCTGCGCTAGAACTAGCTCTTGTAGACCAGGCTGGTCTCGAACTCACAAAGATCCGCCTGCCTCTGCCTCCTGAGTGCTGGGATTAAAGGTGTATGCCACCACCGCCCGGCCCCTTTTTTTTTTTTTTTTTTTTTTTGGTTTTTTGAGACAGGGTTTCTCTGTGGCTTTGGAGCCTGTCCTGGAACTAGCTCTTGTAGACCAGGCTGGTCTCGAACTCACAGAGATCCGCCTGCCTCTGCCTCCCGAGTGCTGGGATTAAAGGCGTGCGCCACCACCGCCTGGCCCCGGCCCTTTTATATATATAAAGTCTTTTATTTAAAAGGTCATTCAACAGCCAACAAGATACGGGTATAAGCACTTGTCAAAAATTTACAACTTGAGTTTGATTTCCAGGACCCACAAGATAGAAAACAACAACTTTAACAAGTTGTGCTCTGACCTACACACATTTGTCATAGAATGTGAATGTGCTGCCACTCACTGCACAAATAAATAAATGTAGCAAAATTAGATTTTAAAATCCTCAAGAGTGATCACAAAATTCCATATCCTTAGATTTACTTTTTGTTTGTTTCTTTCTTTGTTTTTTGAGACAGGATTTCTCCTGTGTAGTCCTGACTGTCCTGCAAATCACTCAGTAGACTAGGCCACGAACTCTTAGAGAACTACCTGCCTCTGCCTCCCACGGACTGAGATTACAGGCATGCACTATCACCACCTGGCTTAGATTTATTTTCTGTATTAAAACTGGATATTTATGTTCAAAATGCTGCTATGTTTGAAAATATGGAACATTTCCTAAATCTGCATATTGTCCTCGTGCCTAGATAATTAAGAGCTTTCCATGTTTTTTGTTGTTGTTATTGTGGTTATTTTGGGGAATTTTTTGTTGTTGTTGTTGTTGGTTTTTTTTTCAAGAAAGAGTTTCTCCCTGTCGCCTTAGCTGTTCTTGGCTGTCCTAGAACTCAGTCTGTAGACCAGGCTGGCCTCAAACTCACAGAGATCCACCTGCCTCTGCCTCCTGAGTGCTGGGATCAAAGGTGTGTGCCACCATTGCCCACCTCCCTTTTTTTTAAGGTCATATTTCATATGCTGTTGAAGCTACTGTTTACTTTTGACTTTCTCAGTAGTTCCTTTGCAGCATAAAAGGATCTTTATGATGAAGTACTATTATTCTGTTTTGTTGTTTTCTACTTCTGTTGTCACACTTGACAACAAGGCTTTGCCCAAGCTGAGTTTTCCCTTCTGCTATATTGCCTGTAAGTCCACTCAAGAGACAGATACAAAGAACCACACGTTCAGGACTGTCTCAAAACACCAGGGACTGTGGATATAACATAGTGGGTGTATGTTTGCCTTTAAAAAGCTTATTAGTTTTAGGTCTTAGGATTGATCCTAGGGATCAAACTCAGGTTATCACGCTTTTTACATGGCAAGCACTTTATCCACTAACTCCCCAGCTCGAGTTATTCAGCTTAAATGTATCCAGTAATGTTTTCATTGTGTCTATAGAAAGCATTTTGAAAGCGGGTAATAGATTTCATACTTTCTGCTTTTATGTATTCCACTTATTCAACAACTATGTGGTTTAATAGTTATTTAATTCAACAACTGCTAAACATACTCCAGTATATTGTTCTGAATTGCCAGAGTCTGTGAGGAACATTATAAACAAGGCCTCTGTTTTCCATTTGTTTGTGTGTTTTACAGAAAATAGAGGTATTTTTCATAAAATAGAGTCTGATTATGGTTCTCCCTCTCCCACTACCTCCTAGCTCCTCCTTATCTCCTTGTCCACCCAAATCCATACCCTTTCTTGTTCTCTCTCATTAAAAAACAAGTAAGCATAAAATAATGATGATAATAATAGATAAAAAACAATCTGATGAGTAGAACAAAACAAACAGACAGAAAAACAAAGAGAAAAGAAAAGCACAAGAAACAAATATAGACACAAAGACACATTGGCAAACAGAAATTCCACAAAAATACAAAATAAGAAAACATAATATGTAAGCAAAAGAGCAGTAGGATAAAAAAAGAAAGAAAATTGCCCAAACAAAGCATTATGAGCCCAATAAATAAATAAATAATCAAACATAACCTAAAACAACCATTTCAGTTTGGCCATCTACTATTGGTCATGGGACCTGACCTTATGAGTAGTTGCAATCCCAAGTGAGATTCCATTGAGGGGAAAAATTTTATTTGCTAGTGTTTATCAATTAAAGATAGCTTCTGGGTTGTGAATGTGGGCTTAGGTCCATTTCTGTGCTCAGCACTGGGACCCCATCAGGCCCAGGCCTGTGCAGCCCCTAAGCATGCTTCCACAGTCTCTGAATTCTCATGTGCACCAGCCCTGCTGTGTTAAGAAAGGCCTGGTTTCCTTGGTGTCTTCCATCCCCTCAGGCTCTTAAAATCTTTCTGCTACCTCCTCTACAGAGTTCCCTAAGCCCTAAGGGGAGGAATTTAATGGAGCAATCCCATTTGGGACCAAGTGTTCCAAGGTCTCTTACTCTATGCACATTGCCCAGCTGGAGGTCTCTGTATTTATTCCCATCTACTGGGGGGAGGAAGCTTCTCTGAATGGTAGCTGAGCAAGACACTGATCTATGGGTAGAGCAGAAATTTGTTAGCCATTTTGTTGCTACACTCCATTAGCAGAGCAGAAGTATTTGGTTTTCCTCTAGGTCCCTGGCCTGGTCTCAGGTTGTTGGCCATCTGAGTTTACAGGTGTGACATTCTCCCTCCTCCAGCAGCTATCAACTGTAGGTAGCTCCTTAATAGTGGATGGGATCTGGAGTCATCTATGCTGGAAATTTGGTCAGATTGATGTTATGCAAGAACCATAGCTGCTGTGAGTTTCTGAGTGCTATAGCTATGCAAGTACAGAAATTTGCATTTCAAAACACTCCTCCCCCTCCTTCAGCTCTTACATTCTTCCCACTTTCTTTGAGCTGTCCCCTGAGCCTTGGTGCCAGGACTTATTTTTTAGTTTCAGAACATTCATAAATGCCACATTCTGAGTGTTTACTATGTGTTAGGCACTATATTAGGCACTTTACATTTAGCTAATCAACAGTCATAACAAACTATGAATTTTGCTGTCTACACAAAAGCATGAAAAATACAAAAAGAAAAAGAAAATATGCCTAGTCAGAATTCATTCAAGATAGCAGATGGTCTTTTGACCATATTAAATGCTGTAATAAATTTTTAATCAAGATAGAAATCTTACAGCATGGAATTCACCAAAATGGAGTTTATAGTTTAGTGTTTTTCCTTGCACTCATGGGCTTGTGTGACCATCACTGAGATCTGATTTTAGAACATTTTCTTTACCCTTAAAAGAAATCCTGTACCTTTCTTAGCAATCACTGTCTTTTCTCCACTGCCCCTTCTCTTTTTCTGTCTTCCCCACTTTCTTCCTTTTCCTTTCCCTCTTCTTTCTTCCCTCTCTCCTCCCTTCATTCTTTCTTTCTCCCTTCCATTTTCCTAACTCCTGCCTTCTCTTCCTTTATTTTATTTTTTCTCCTAAAGTTAACAATTTAAAAACAGGTTCTAGTTCCGATCCTCGAGCTGGCCTTGAATTTTTGATCATACCTTTGCTTTCTTTTTTGTTTGCTTAGGTTTTTTGCTTTATTTTGTTATTGCCATTATTCTTTTAGAGACAAGTTTTCTCTGTGTAGTTCTGGCTGTCCTGGAATTTCTCTGAAGACCAGGCTGGCCGCGAACTCAGAAATCTCCTGAGTGCTGAGATTAAAGGCATATGCCAACACACCCAGCCTGCCTCTGCCTTCTAAGTGAAGAGATTACAAGTGTACATCAAGATGCCCTGCTTAAGCTACTTTTTGTCTATAAGTTTGCTCTTAGATTCTTCTGATGGTTTATGAAAATGATTTATTTCTTAAAATATGCATGAATTAGAATGAGAGTCCTTAGATTAAATTATCCTTAATAAACTCAAATCCAGTCTCTACAGAATTGACCTCAAAGGACAAACACACAGTGTAATACATGTGGGACATGCAGTAACCATGTAATCATGGCCCCTGGCCTGACATCTTGATACTCACATGATTTGCTCCTAAGTTTCCAGAGAAATTTCTATTGTGAACGTCATCTCTAAGAGTCTATCTCACTTACTTTAACTTATTTCCTCTGGAAGCAGTAAAAATCTAAGAGCAAGGGCTGGAGAGATGGCTCAGTGGTTAAGAGCATTGCCTGCTCTTCCAAAGGTCCTGAGTTCAATTCCCAGCAACCACATGGTGGCTCACAACCATCTGTAATGAGGTCTGGCGCCCTCTTCTGACCTGCTGACATACACACAGACAGAATATTGTATACATAATAAATAAATAAATATTTTAAAAAATCTAAGAGCAATTAGAAGCCACATTTAGCCAAGCATGGTGATGTACTTGACGGGTGGAAGCTGGAGAATTGTGAGATCAAGGCTAACTTGATACAGATACACACATACACACACACCCCAAATCGCTTTTATTTATTTCTTATAGTCCTGGCTGGCTTCAAGCTTGTTATATAGACCAGGCTGCCCTCAAACTCATGGAGATCTGCCTGCCTCTGCCTCCTGAATGCTGGGACTAAAGCCACGCGACACCATGCTAGGTCATACTGTTTTTTGGTTTATTTTTTCTTTTCTTCCTTCTTTATTTCTTCCTTTCTTTGTGAATGTTTGTGGATATCATATCCCCTGGAGCTGGAATTGCAGGCAGTTGCATACTGTATAGTGTGGATGCTGAGGACTGAACTCAGTTCCTCTTCAAATCCATCAAGCATTCCTAACTCTTAAAGTATTTTCCACCTCCAGAATACAACTTTTGAAGACAAGTTAGGATATTACTGCCCTTCCAAACCCATTCAAGCCAATCATTATAGTCCAATAACTCTTTCTTTTGTCTCCTACAATTGTTTCTCCATCCCTAAGGTCAACACTCCAATGAAGGTCTTTAAATTTTCAGCAGGAATGTTGTGTAACTGGAGCTGTGACTCTAGATTTCATCTAGCCTGGACTACTTTTTATCACATCATCTGTACAGGAAATGTTTCTTGTGATAAGCCTCCCTTGCCTGCCCAATTACCAGATGCCTACCTCAGTTATCTCTTATTATACTGCATTGTTGTTGTTTGCTTTTCTGTTGGCCTCTTCCAGTTCTTTAAAAATGCTGGCAGTGTTGTCTAGCTGTTATATTCCCATCTTCTAGTGCTTAGTGTATAGAAATGCCTACTGATGAACAAAGGTGCCTAGTGGAAGCTAGACTGCCCTTTTTCTTCTGATCTTATTTCTTGTTCCTAAATATCTGCTCAATAAGGTCTCAGCATGCCAACCATGTGCTTACATATTCCCCATGGTTATAAAACTCATAATAACTATGTGAGGACAACATTATCATTTCCTTATTTACTGAGATACAGAAAGTTGAAATAAGTTCTGTAACCTTGGGTAAGTGATCTGTAAGGCTGCAATTCAAAGTCCTTTGGTTCCTAACACCCCTAAAATTATTCCATATCGCCTGTGTGTTCTTAATTGCTTGTCAAGTGATAAAATAAATAAATATATAAAATTCTTTCTACTGTCAACAGGCGCCTTGGGCAAGGGATTCACATACAAATGTGCTCATGTGCATATAAAGGCCAGAGGGACAACCTTGGCAATCATTGTTCTGATACCATATACCTTTTTAAAAAGATTGGTGCATGGCCTGTGGGCTGTATGGTGTTTAACAATTACGATGTTCAGTCTGGGGAGGGGTGAGGAGTGATTTACTCATCCATGGTTTATGTTTTCTTTCTACCAGTGACTTGTATAATTGGAACACACACACACACACACACACACACACAATTCTCCATTTTCAAGAGAAGCCACAGGCTCTTATCAGCCTGTTGGAAAATTTTAAGGTAAGAAGGGCATTAGACACGTTTTCTGCCAAGCACTGGGAGGATTGAAAGAGGCAGTCAGAAACTTATACAAGGTAGATAAGGTTACTCAATGACCTGATGAATTGCCCATGGGTTTCTGGAAAAGCTCTGTGAGACATAATGGATATTTACTCCAATCTTTAAATGCCCCCAAAACCAGACTATTAGAAATTTGAAGGGTTGAATAGATCCCAACTTTGGAAATAACTTAGAAAGTTTACAACAGCTAAGATTCAGCTGAAGACAGAAAAAGAAAGAAATTCTACCATGTAGTGATTGTAGCCCTTGTGGAAACAGACAAGAGAGAAAACAAGGAAAATAGACCAGGAGCAGGGGTTCAGATACTCACCAGCATCATTTGAATTTAGACAAAAATACTTACAAAACACTCTGCTGTAGTATTTAGGTGGCCTCCTCATATCTCTGACCACTGAGGAGGAATGTGGACAAGCAACAGAAAACCTTTTAGAAGCCTCTGAGTCCTGGGGTACAGAGTCTCAGCCAAGAAGGCTCAGCTGTGCATCCTCCAGGTCACATACCTAGGCTACTACCTAGACCATGTTTCAGGCATCCTGGAAATCCCCACTCACACAACAACAACAACAGCCACAATAAAAGGCGTGGGAATTCCTATAGGTTGTGGGAGCCTGATCCTGCCAACTATGTATAATGGGATTTGCTGAGACAGTCAGTCCCCTCTATGCCAGCTCTGGGAGTATGCAGCCTTTGGAATGAATTGAGACTGAGCAGAGGACCTTCAAGGCCTTGAAAGAGGCCCTGGCATCTGTCCCAGTTCTAGCCCTCCAAGACAATACTAAGCCATTCCGCTTCCACATGTATATAGATGAGACCAGAGGTATTGCTTTGGGGGGTCCTCACACAAACTCCGAAAGTTTGGAAAAGACTAGTGGCATATCTGTCCGAGAGACTTGACCTGGTCACAGCTACATGGCCAGCATGTGTAAGAGCCATTGCTGCCACTGCCCTGCTTGTAAAAGAAGTTGACAAATTAGCATTAGGGCACAAACTGTTCTTGACAGTCCCATATTCTATTGAGGCCCTTTTGAGAGAACACCTGAGAGATGGATGTCCAAAGCCCAAGTAAACCAATACCAGGCTCTGCTTCTGGGTCAGCCCTGCATTCAGTTCCACAAGATATCAGCTCTTGCTCATATCTTGCCAATCTCTTGCCAGATGACAATCTCATGAGTTCCCTGCATGACCTGAGATGACTGATCTGATCCAGTCTCTCAGGCCTGACCTGACTGACATCCTGTTGCTGATACCAGCCAAGGCATTTTTCACAGATGGGAGCAATTTCACCCAAGACAGGATCAGGTATGTAGGGGGTAGTGGTAGTGACCCAAGATAAAACTATCTGTGCAGAATCTTTAAGCAGGGCAAACACAGCCAACCTCAGCTCTATAAAGCTGAACT
Organism: Dicrostonyx torquatus; assembly: GCA_028555095.1. Classification (NCBI taxonomy): domain Eukaryota; kingdom Metazoa; phylum Chordata; class Mammalia; order Rodentia; family Cricetidae; genus Dicrostonyx; species Dicrostonyx torquatus. The sequence continues at coordinate 504,094 of JAQHUG010000578.1, read as the reverse complement.
TTGAGCTTTGTCTCAAGCACTCTGCTGAGAGAAAGACAAGGTTTTCAACATATGTACTGATAGCCAATATGCTTTTACCATGACCCATGTCCATGGTGGTTTATACATTGAAAGACTGATAAACTCAACAGGAGAAGTCTTAGCCTTTTTGAAAACTTATCTGGTTACTCCAGAGGGTGGCTATTGTCCAGTACACAGGACACCAAAAAGGGGATTCCCCAGAAACCAGAGGAAACAAGAGTAGCTTACTTAGCCATCTAGGAAGTGGCCCTGGAACCAGTGGAACTTCTCCAAGTCTTGGTAGCCCTGCTGAAGCCCTGTTTACTGGCCTGCCTGGGAAGAAATTGACTGGGCAAGACAAGAACTGGTCAAACAGGATAAACAAGGATGGTGGATGGGATGGTGCCTGATAGCAGACCAAACCTTCCAGCAAGGGAAAGTGCTGAATTCTTCATACCAAGGTATTACTTCCCGAATTTATGAAGCCTGCTGTGCTTCAGGCTTTCAGGTAAACCCCAAATGAGAAAGGAAAATCCCACAAGGGATTCTGGCCTGGGGACATTGGTAGTTGGACTTTGCTGAAATTAGGCATATTGGTTCAGGCTATAAATATTTGCTGCTATTTGTAGACACCTTCTCAGGATGGGTAAATATCTATCCCATCCGAACAGAGACTGCCCCAACAGTTACTAAGAAAAATTCTTCAGGAAATAATTCCTAGGTTTGGACTGCCCTTAGCTTTGGTGTTCTTCACCCAAATGGCCCAGCCTTCACACCCAAAGTGTCTCAAAATATGACAAAGGTATTAAATATTAGTTGAAAATTATATTGTGTGTACAGGCCACAGAGTCAGTACATAGAAAGGATGAATAGAACTTAAGGTGACTCTTACCAAATTGGTACTGGAACCATGAAAAATTGGGCCAACCTCCTCCCCTTTGCATTGCTCAGGGCTTGATATACTCCTTACTGGGAAGGGCTTCCTCCTTTAGAAATTATGTTTGGGAGATCACCTCCCATCCTCCGCAAACTCCAAGATAGTCCTGAGTCAGAAATGTCTAATCACTCCCTTCTCCAGTCCTTACAAGCTTTGCAAGAAGCATGCCTGGTCATTGATCTTACTATGAAGGGAATCCTGCCATCTTCTACCTCCAAACCCACCTACCAGTTCCAGCTAGGAAACCTAGTTAGGATAAAAATGATCCCTGAATGGATCCTGCAGCCTGCCTGGAAGGGACCCAACAAGCCAACCTTACCACCCTAACTGCTGTCAAAGTAACTATTATCATCCCTTGAAAAAAGGCCACTGAGAATAATTAAAGATGAAGAAGCATCCCTTGAACCCCAGACCCCTTAAAGATAAGGCTGACGAGAGTTTACTAACCCAGGATATACAATTCCCATCCACCCCAAGCCTGGGCATGGGAATTCAGAACAACTGGGGATGAGAAGCTATCTCTCTTATTTTCCTTCCAGGGATGAAAAAATATTGGTCTAGGGGAAGGACATGGCTCAGTAAACCAAGTTGTGAAGAAGACAACCTAGAAAAAGGCCTTCAGGGATTAAGACACCTAAACCAGATAGCTGGTGTCAGTCTGTTTACCTGGTCCCCATGACTGACCACCTTACTGTCAACATTAGCTTGAGTTTTGACAATGAAGAGGTTTCTCCATCCTGTATTCTAGCTGAGGTCATTTCAAGTTTAACTAGAATTCGATCTCCTTGATGGAGAATCCCATGGAAAATTACCGAACTCTATTCTAGGAACTCAAGTTCAAGGTGTCCCTATGACTTAACTTCTATTAAAGTACTTGCTTGTGAAGAACCACCCTCTTCAGCTAACAGCATATATTAGCTTTTGTTAAACTGCTTGCTTGTGCAAACCTCCCCCTCTGCAGCTGTTAAGCTAAATTTCAGAATGTGGTTTTTACCTGTTAAGCCCCTTGGTCTAAATGCTCAGGGCTACACTTGGGTTCTAGATACTTAAGTATAAAGACTTTCAATAAACTGTGTCTGAGTGGACATCTCTGGTGGGACCCCATACCAGCACATGCAGGCAAAACAGCAGACATGCCAAGTGGTAGTCATGTTTATGTTTTTACTCCCAGAACTCAGGAAGCAGAGGTAGGCAGGTATCTGTGTTTGAAGCCAACCTGGTCTACAGAATGAGTTCCAGGACATCCAGAGATATACAGGGAAACTCTGTCTTGAAAAACAAAACAAACAGAATAATGCATACACATAAAAATAACACAAATAATTTTAAAAAAACAATTGAACCATATAATTAATTGCAAAAAAAAGAAAGAAAAAAAAGGAAAAGAAAGGAGGGAGAAGGAGATAGGGAGAGAGAGAAAGACAGAGAGACAGAAAGAGAGAGAGAGAGAGAGAGAGAGAGAGAGAGAGAGAGAGAGAGAGAGAGGAGAAACTGTTTTCCTCCTGTAGGAGGCCAGCAAGAATCAAGAGATCCTATTAACGGTTTGGGAATAGCCAGCTCCTTTTCCAAATGAATATGAGGGAAGACAGAGTCTGAGAGTAAACCAATTCAGCTTATTTTTAGCAAGTGGGGGGATTAAGTTAGGAATACTTAAAGGGAATGTTGAGGACACCACACAAATAACCAAGTGGAGGCCTCCTCAAGTCAACAAGAGATGCATGATTACACAGAGAACAGAACACCTTCTTTTGAAGAATTTAAGCAGCTTTAAAATATTAGAATCTAACTGGAAAGTGGTAATGCATACCTTTAATCCCAGCACTGGGGAGGCAGAGGCAGGGAGATCCCTGTGAGTTCAAGGCTAGCCTGATCTACAGAATGAGTTCCAGGATAGTCAAGAACAGCTAAGGCTACACAGACTTAGGAAACCCTGACTTGGAAAACAAAACAAAACAAATTGAATTATCTGTCTTAGGACATTTTGGTCTTCCTTCCTTCCTTTTCTTATTTGTTTGTTTGAGACATAGTCTTGCTATGTAGCTCTGGTTGGCTCAAGCTGTAGTGATCCTTCTGCCTCTGTTTTCCAAGTGCTATGAGTATAAGCATGTGCCACTATCTCCGACTGGTATCCTGAGTTCTGTGAACTATTTTAAGGACCCTGTTTTCTCAGTCATCATTTTCCATTCTTTATCCTCCTGGGCCACAGAGATTTCAATTTAGATTCTGGGCACAATTTTTCACCTTGAGGATTTTGTACAAATTTCTCAAATTCGTCAAGCAACTGTAATTTATTTATTATTTTGTGGTATTATTTATCCATGCTAAGCAAAGTACTCTACAACTGAGTTACATCTGTAGCCTGTATATTTTGCCAGTAAAATTAAAAATGGATGATAGGAAGATGACTCATTGAGTATAGTGTTTTCTGTGAAAGTCTGAAGACCTGAATTTGGATCCTTGGTACCCATAGTAAAAGTCAAGAGGGTGGGGTGACAAGCATCTATAACACAACACAGGGCACACTAGCCAGCCATTATGGTTGAAATAGAAGCTTCCAGTTAAAGAAATAAAGTAGAGAGCAATAGAGAAAGACATCCAATATCAGTTTCTGGCCTCCAGAAGCGTTCATAGAGTGATCACACCTGCACATGCATGCACACGTGCACGCGTGCCTGTATACACACACACACACACACACACACACAGAATGAAACAGCCCTCGTTGCACAAAGTGAGGACAATTAAAATTTCCTGCCTGGCGTGTAGCTTAGTGGTAGGGCATTTGCCTGTCATGGCCAAAGCCCAGGGTTGGATGTCCAAAATAAAGATAAATAAATAAAATATTTAAAATGTCTCTAATACATTCAAGTAACTTGCTCAGCTATTAGTTATCACTATAGGAGGAACCAATACCTTCTCTGTTTCAAGTACACCAATTTTTGGAGTATGCTATCCTTGGATGGTTTCCATTATGTCTGCAACAGTAAGTCATTCCAGAGAATTTGGGCAGGTCCAGTAACTCAACCACAAGGTTTTGAAAGGAGAGCAAGAGTTAACATGTGAAAGCAAATAGCTTGAATAACTTGATATGTTATTGATATTACCTGTCACCTTCTGAGCATCGCTTTTATCCTACAGAGTCATCACAAAAACTGCATGGGAGTTTTGTCTCCCTCCCATCACTTGTTTTGCTTGCAGGCTTATTTTGTTTTGTTTTGTTGCTGTATTTGAGACAGGTAGCCCTGAAAACCTGGGTTACTCCTGAACTCCCAGCAGTTCTTCTTCCTCTGCCTCCCAAGTACTACATGCCATTATGTCTGGTCATTTCTCCAGTTGTATAAATGAATAAACTGAAGGCTCCGGAGGCTTAAAGTAAGCAGTAGAGCTAGGGTTTATTCCTAGAACCAAACTCCAAGTATGTGTTCATGACATCATAGGGAAGAAATCCCCAGGATTCAGCAATTCATTCTAGAAGAACTTAGTATTTTCCTCAAGGTGAACTGGTAGAAATGAATCAAAATAATGTCTCTCAATGCCTAATGGCCCCAGCTGGAGATTAGAGTACTACTTATGAATGCTTCCAATAGGCACACACTTAGTTTGAAGAAATCCTGACCAAGACTTATTTTCAATCAAAGTAGAAAGAAATTGGAACACCGGGCTAATAGTCTGAAGCTGTCTTGTGCTGTAGAAATTCCTACAGATAGTAGCCTTTAGGTTACCTGACCACTTGGACGTGGCCTCTTATATTATATATGCCGATGTAAAGCGTGCATCGGGCCTCTCTTCCAGTGGTGTGATTCGGTTGCTGTTCCTGTTCAAGCAGAGGATTGTGATCTGTGAGTCTACCCCTAAATAAATAACCCTCTATTATACTCCATTCTGAGCTAGTGTGGGATTTCTTTTAAGTGTCCGTCTTCAGTCTTGTCCATCCACATACGGCAAAGGATGTCTACAGATTGGGCAGAGCATGTAGACTAGCCCGAGAAAGGCATGGCATCTAATCAGAGCAATGCTGTGTTCCAGACACCACTGTGGCAGAAAGTATTTTGCAAAGATGAAGGTGAATTATTCCACATGGGCTTCTGCAGCTTGGGTGTACAAATTCCCCCACTAGGTAGGAATCAGGAAGGAAGTCAGGGAGCTGCCATGATGACTGAATGGTTAAGGGAGCTTGCTGATCTTGTAGAGGACTGGAGTTTAGTTCCCAGCACCCATATTAGGTGGCTCATGACCACTTATAACTCTGTCTTCCAGGGATCTGACACCCTTTTTTGAAGTTTTGCTTTTGAGGGTATCTGTTCTTACATGTACATGGACATAAATAAAAATGAAAACTTAAAAAGAATAAGAAATAAGTGAGTGAAGTAAGAAAAAGGTAAATGTTCTGCCACTGAAGTGCACCCCAACCCTTATTTTTTGTGGCATGGTTTTTTGCAGCTAAGGCTGGCCTTGAACTCTGGATACCTCTGCTTTAGCATCATTGTCAATGTGAATAATATAAACTCAGCACTAGAAATATATACTACAAAGAAAGCCCATGTTTGAAGGAATTAGCTTGGAACAGTTTCAGTAGAGCTCTGTGCAGTTGCCAGGCTAGCATTAGAACAATAAAGCAAAAGATTTCAGGACAACCCCACTTAGAGGCTAGACAGAGAGCAGCCAAAGGATACCCTGGGGCCTGACCTCCTTGGCAGACTTTTGACATGATCTTAAGTGAGGCTGTATATTTGTCCCCAGGACATGCAGGAACAAGTTCAGATTCAGCATGCAATTTGAAACTTGTGCTCCACACCTCCTGTGATGCATAATCAATTAATATGGGTTAACAAAATAGTCATTGAATTATTTCATATATAGAAAGATATATTGCTTTTTAAAATATTTTATGGTTTATTTAACTTTTATTTTATGTGCATTGGTGTGAAGTGTCAAATCCTCTGGACCTGGATCTTCAGACAGTTGTGAGCCACCATGTGGGTGCTGGGAATTGAACCCAGGTCATCTGGAAGAACAGTCAGTGCTCTTAACCACTGAGCCATCTCTCCAGCCCCCTGATATATTGCTTTTTTGAAATTTTAGCAGAAATATTTATTTTTATCCTTCCTTCCTTCCTTCCTTCCTTTCTAGCAGCTCTGGCTGTCTCAGAAATTGCTTTGTGTATCAGACTAGCTTTGAACTCACAGAGATCCACCTGCCTCTGCCTCTCAAATGCTGGGATTAAAGGCATGCACCACCACCACCCAGCTTAAAAAAGTTTTTTTTTGTTTTTTAAATATGTAGCTCTCCTCCTTCCCCAGGGTCCACTGGCCATCGGGCCACAAGGGTGAAGGGGGTAGAAGTGACAGGCGGGGCCTTGTCTGGTTTGTGAGCATGATGGAAGTAGCCTCTGGGAGACTGCTTCAGTGTTACAGCTCAGCTTTACTCCAGAGTGAGGGGAGATATAAAGGATGGGGACAGTGGCTGGAGCACCACTGTATTCACATTAGACAGCATGCTCCCATCATAAGGCTCCCTATGCGGCAGCAGGGTCCTATCGTAAATCTCTTAACACTATGTCTAATTACCATATGGGCAGCAGGGGGAAGGCTTCTGATTGTATCAAGGGTCATACTAGAGATAAGTCAGGCATTGGGAGCCTAGAAACATTCTCCAAGTAAGGTCAGGTAGATAGCAAGAAGTCCTCTGCCAAACTCAAAGAAAGCTGCCATGCCATGGTAGACTGTAACCTCTGACCAACAGAGCCTTCCTCCCAATACAAACCCACTTAATACCACAGTTGTGTGTGTATGCGTGCATGCACACAAGCTCACACATGACCTGGACTTCCCTCTGCTTCTGAAAGAAGGTAGACAAAAGCCAGGCATGAGCCACAAAACAAGGTTGTTCAGAAGATATCCTAAGGGTCGTTAGCGGAATGTCTCCAGAATCTGTGGGTGGCAATTTCCTGTTGAAAGACTACACTTCCACAGTTTCCCTTATAGACTATGGAAATCATTTCTGCCCATATAAGGTACAGCATCCCATCTTCTTCTGTAGGCATTTTGTCCATCTGCACAAATGGGTGAGAAAAGTACCCTCTTGCCATGAATAAACATGGTCATGCCTAAGATCAGACCAAATTTCTTTTTCCACCTTCCATCTCTGTAGCTGCTTTAAAATAATCTAACATATGGTGCTGAAACCCAGGATGGGAAATCTAAGCCTACTAGAGGCTCAAGGCCACCCATGGAAAACATCCCTGGCTCTCCTGCCAGGAAAGGTTAGGCACGGTCACCCATTTCTCTCAGGCAGCCTTTTCTTTCCACTCTCTTTCCCTACCCTGTCCCCATCTTACTGTCTTACATGGACACATTCAGACTTTCTAGGTGCAAGGCTATGTATGCTGCATTCAAGCAAATCACACATGTGCGCAGAAAAAAAATGCCAGGACAAGGTAATCAATTGGACCTAACTCAAAGGCACCCACCATAGTTAGGTCTGAGAGCTCACTGGGGTACTTGTCTGTCTTTCTTAAGACCACCTCAGTTGACAGCACTAGAGACTTCTTACTGGCTGTTTTAACAAGGCCCCAAACAACTGACTTCATGATAGAAGTACCATTCAGCCTGTAGGCCTCAGCATGTAGACTGTACCAGCTGCCAAAATGAAAACAAAGACCTAGTCCATAAATGTCTGGGAAAATCTTTAAGTGGACTAACTTTGTTTTTTGGCTTCTGTAGTTCTGACTCTGGCTGTTCTTGATAACTGAGGTATGGCAACTTGGGATATGGTTTGTGTGCTTAAAAGCCCATCCTGAAGAAGGCTCAGTGCTACACTGGGATCCCAAACACCCAGTGTAGTTTCCAATCAGCTAATAAAGAATTGCTTTTTGCTTAAACCCAAGTCCAAGCAGTCTTCTCTGGTGAATACCACACAGCAGTGTGAGAGACTTTGGCTGGGAATTCTGCACTGTTCTATTATTTCATCTCCCACTCACACTGTGGTCTATTGACCTTGGAATCGTAGTGGTTTGGGGATGTTCACTCATTCAGTTCTCAGTCCAAATCTGGTCTCAATATATACTAGACAAATGGCCACTGCTTACCCAAATTCAGAGCTTTTGGTTTTTAATAACTAAATTGACATAGGTAACTCCACAAGAAGGAATGCTAATATGGGTGAGGCCCCTCCCTCATATGACTCACAGTTCACATTAATCTTTCTCAAGGCTCTGGCTTACAACCACACCCAGATCTGGAATACCCATCTTTTCTATGGGGCCTCAAATTGTTACAATTATTCCTGAGGAAATAGATCTCTCTTTTCTTCATGTCTCTTTAGCCTTATGCTTTTGGCCTACTTGTGTGTCTTTCTCTCCAAATCTGGACAAATCCTGCTTGTATCTTTATCAGCTTTGCAGATTGTCTGCTCCTATCTGTAGACACACACAAACTGTTTACAGATATGTCAATCACTGGGTTCAGTTTTACAATGGTTCAAATGTCTTTGGGGTATAAATAATATTGAAAAATTATTTGATGTTGTTCTACTCTACTGCGAAGGCTGGCTCTGGAGCAGGAACTTCACCGTTCTGCTCCAGACCCAAGTATGCTGGTTTAAAAGTTTCCTCCAAAGTGTCTGTTCTGGGTCAGGCAGGGCACTTAACTCTGTCACAGGGAGGACAGCAAAACAGCAGATACTAAGGAAAGACATTTTGTGCTTGAGAACAAGTAAGAAGTCAACCATTTCTCATAGTGGTTACAAATGGCAAGGTGTTTAACTCTCTGGATTCTCCCCACTTTTCCTTGGTTTTGTTTACTATTTTTATTTTTACTTTTTTGTTTTTTGTTTGTTTGTTTGTTTGTTTTTAAATAAGGTTTCTCTGTAGCTTTGGAGCCTGTCCTGGAGCTTGCTCTGTAGACCAGGCTGTACTTGAACTCACAGAGATCCACATGCCTATGCCTCCCAAGTGCTGGGATTAAAGGCACGCACCATCACTGCTGTGTATTGTTTACTATTTTTAAAACTTGTGTGAAACTTTAACTTTCTGTATTTTAGGGTTTGTTAAGTTCATTGAGCATGATTTGAAAAGGAGTTATAAATAATTTAAATTTGCTATGACATACCATGTACGTAACCTGGAGTCATCTCTTGGTTAGGAAAATGATATGTTCCTGATGGACTCACCTTGGGGTTCCATCTTGGCTGATGGAGTAGCAACCATGTGGCTTGTCACCATCTTGGCTGATGACCTCATGAGGATGAAAATATGCCTGTAACTTTACCACCATCTTGGTTAAGGTGATCAT
>JAQHUG010000578.1:439262-479856 GCA_028555095.1 Dicrostonyx torquatus | reverse complement strand
ATATAGAAGTTTTCCTTATGTAATTTCATCTATTAACGTCCCTTACAAAGTTGTACAGTGATTACCCTCGACTTATGCTCTGTATTTTGCCAACTGTTAAGTTTTATCATAGCCCCTTGGATAAACCCTCTTCTGAGGCACTCTAACTGTTGCTCCCCTGCCAGCCACTCTTCTGTAAGCCTTGACACAGTATTAAGAGGCTCCAAACCCTCAAAAGCAGTTTGGCTAATGGGCCATGTGCCATCCAACTCAACCCTCTTATGGCTACTCTAGACATTGTTTGGGGGACTCAGAACTGAAACAGCTAACTTTTCTGTCTCACCACCTCAGATCGTCTCGACATCCTTCAGGACCAGCTCAACTCCTTGACTCTTGCAGTACTCCAAGGTTTTCGCTCTCTCTCCTCTTTGAACAGTACTGCTTCCATGTCAGCAAATCCTACCTGGTTTGAGATGGTGCCTAGAGACAGAAGTCTCCTCTGTGTGGGCTTCTGGTTCCCTACTCCACTCAGTCTTTCCATGGAGCATTTCTTTCTTCCTTCCTTATCATCCTCATAAATATATTTTTACCCTGTCTTCTAAGTATTTTACTTACAGAAGCTCACCCTATATACAAACAAAATGCTCTCCCAATAGTTTTCATCCAACAACAGTTCTCTCCATTTATTCTCGAAACATCTGCAAGCGGACCTTCTAGATGCTGTGGAGAAACTGGCTAAAGGAGTCTCCATCCCTTTCACTGCAGGTCAGATCTGGGTCCTTACATTAGTCACCTGTTTTTTGCTGTCCCCTTCCTTTGATGTTCCGTAGCTCTCTGCTACTTCTGCTAGCTCATGTACATGCAGCAGTTCTGGCAATGGGACCAGTCATTGTCACTCTGAATCAACGCTATGCACACGTTCTCTCACTGGCCTACTTTATTTTCCCAGCTCTACTCCTCTCTCTTCCCTAACCTTCTCAGAAAAGTCTCTCAGTTCTACTGTGTAGTCAAATCATCTGCTTACAGCCCTCTATCAGTTGTTTTCCAAGTCTCTTCAGGAATACAGGACAGCAATTGCCTGATCAGTCAAAGCCCATCCCTTCCTACATAACTAGATCCTTCAGTGGATCTAGAACTGCGCCCTCTGACAAACACTCAACAGAAAGAGCTATAACATCCCTGCCCTGCATTTTTTTCCTATTCTCTCAGAGTTAGGAATGCGTGTTTCCTACTAAAAGACTACATTTCCCAACTTCCCTTGTGGGCTTTGGAATCATTTCTACCCTTATAAGGTGCTACATCTCATCTTCTTCTGTAGGTGTGTTTCCCACAAGGAGAAGCATCCCATCCACATGGGTGAACAAATGCCCTCTTTTAGTGAATAAATGATCCTGTCTAAGGTCAGAGCAAACCTCTCTTTCTTTTCACCTTCTGTCTCTTCACAGCTGCTTTAAATAACTCAACAGTGGGGATGCTGGCAGACATTTGTGAGTTTAAATGTCAGTGGACATAATCAGACACTATTTCTGCAACAAAGTGTGTGAAGGTTCCTGCGAGGTAAGAAATCAAAGATTTTATATATATATATATATAGTCTATAACATGTGAGCTCAGTTTAGGTTTTGCCACTTAACAAATTCTGGTCAGGTTGTGTCTAGGCACCAAAAACTTCTAAATAAACCAGAGGTCATCAGGCAACTTTCAGTTGAGAACTCTTCAGATTCCTGAGTTATGCAGTTAATCCCAATACATCCTTAAATGCATACCTTCTATCAAATGAAATGTGGGCTTTTCTAAATTGTTCATCACTGTGTGCCTTGCCCATGTGTTTTCTTCACTGACCATTGTTATTTGTTTGTTCTCCCTAAGAAGTCCCAAGGTAAGAGAGGTTCTGCTATAGAGAAAGGCATCTGGTCCCTACAGCCCCAGTTTTCCATTTACAAGGGATACAGCGCTATTTCCCGGTCCCTGAGCAGCACACCTGTGCCTTTGTTGTTGCCTTCACTCACCTCTCCCACCCCTCAGACTTATAGACTGTTCTTTTCTCATGCTGACTCGACCACATTCCTTGGATAATTTATTTTGGTAAAAACTTCTTCCTTAAGAAAAAAGAGAAAAAAAACAAAAAAGAAAAAAAAATGAATTTAAAAAAAAAAAAACTTCTTCCTTAGGCAATGACCTCCTCCCTGGAGAGAGCAAGGCCTTGAGGATTGAGGAAATCTGGCCCTGAACCCAGCTCTTTTCCCACAAGCATTGTAGGACAAAGTGTCTAAGAGGAAGCAGATACTTGACCTCTTGGTTATTACTTTTCTACAAAACGTCCTTTTAAAATACTCCCCTACACCTCTACAGGGCACAGCGGGTACAGCTGTGAAGGTAGATGTGGGAGAACCGCCCCTAAGGATGTGAAAGCGGGAGAACCGACTTCCACCTTTGCTCCTTGCTGCAAGGGGTGAAAACGCCCTGGTGGTGAAGACAGGGGAGGGCTGGTGGGCTGACCAACCCTGAAACTACTCAGGCCCAGGCCCAGGATTAAGTGTATTAGCCCACCCCTATATCCCCTATATCCACCCTGATCTGCTGGAGCCCCGGGGGTGGGAGGGAGGGTTGCGGTCCTGTGGACCCAGGGCTACAGGATCTCCACGACACAGGGCAACAATAGGATGCTCAGTAAGAGTCCCAGTGAGGGCCCAGTGTCGGGCCTTAGTGTCACAGAGACCAGGAACCACGAACCAAACCAATGATTCTTTGCAATGAACTTTAAGATATATGGATAAAGGGGTTTACTGAATGACTCACTGTGTCACACTGCAACTTCCATGATGAAGTTTTCCCTTCCTTTTTTCCCCTCTTTTTTCTCTTTAATTTTACTTTCGGGGGCGGGTGCTGTAGCGGCAAAGGATGGATTTGAAAGGAAAGCAGATGAGTGAGATTGGGATGCATGATGTGAAAGACACAAAAGAATAAATAAAAAAAGAAAGTTAAAAAAATACTTGCTTTTAGCAGCTCCACCAGTGAGTAATGAGGATAAAGGATGAAGCATCCGGATGCAGGGAGTTGCATATCCAGTTTCTCCTTACTAGAGCTGCGACATGCGCAAATGAATAGAGAAGTTACAGAAGGCTGGAAAAGACCGCAAGGGATGGTGGAGGCAAGGGATGGCAGAGCCCTGACGTCTCCTACCTCTTCTTCCTGCTTAGACCTAATGAGAAAGTTGGCTAGGTTTTTGTTACTCTCTTTTCTCTGAACCATTTCATGCACACATATATTCAGTCCGTCTCGAATATGGCTACCACTTTTTAGGTGTGAAAAGTATCAGAGAGGAAGGAAAACGACAATTTCCTGGAATATGCTTACTCCGTCCAGATTGTTTGACACTTTCTACACAGCTGTGGCTTTTACCTGTCCCTCATTGCCGTCACGACTCTGTACCAAGCACACCAACGCTGTCAAATATCATCTCAATGATCTTCCTGGAAGGCAGTGGGGCATGAAGTCAGTGTTAGACTTTCTGGTCCAACTCAGCCACATGTATGCCCCTGAGCACATCTCAAACCTTGCATTTGACCATTATAAAATGGTATCAATGCTATCTCATCTACAGGACCATTCATTCACTCCTAAATGTGTGGTGTGCCCTTCATGCATCAGGCATAGTGTCAGACATTGTGGATAGAGAGGAAACAAAGCTAAATCCTTCCGTTTATAGTCTTTGCATTCTGATGGGAGAGCGGAGAAGAAGCCAGGCAATGTCAATAAGGCAGATGGTAACTAGTACTATGGAGAAAGGCAAAGTCAGGTGAGACGACAGGGATTCAGAGGGCAATGCATCTTTTTACCTAGGGAGCTCTAAAAAGCCTCCGTAAGTAGCTGCCCTCTATGCAGAGTTTGAAATGAGAGTGAAGAGTGTCCAGTGTCACTGGATATGGGAAATTTAGCATAACATTTGAAATACACAAGAGGCTGTATTCATATTGTTTCTATAAATCCAGGAGGCATTTTTTGTGCCACTGCAGAGAAGGCTGTAGGTGTTAGAGATAAGTTATGGGTGGTAAAGAAAGAGATGGCCATTCCAAATAATGTGTCTGCACAAGGCAAACCTATTCTCCATCAAGCGGGTGTACTCACAAGGGTGTGCTTGGTTTTTATTCTAAGGAAGGTGGTGACCATTGCCTTTCCCCATCGGCTGGTGAAAGAATTAGCACCTAGCAAATTCAAGTGACACTATGGTGTCACTGCTCTGAGAAAAAGTTCACTGTTCCAAGCCATCAAATTTCTAGAATAGAGAGCAGTGGGCCTTTGAGAAAACAAAAGATTTACTGGGTGCGGAAGATGAAAACATTTACAAGTATTACAAAGTGGGAGAGACTAAAAAAGGTCTTAATTCCTTGTCCTAAGTATACGTTTCATAGTATTTGATAGAGAACTCATATTTCATGTTTCTTACATAGGTACATGGAAATACTTCCACAGAAGATTCTCCTAAATGAGCTTTAATCATTGTGAAAAAGAGTTGACTTAAAGGGCTTGGTATGCTCACATTTTGCTGCAGTTTATAGGCAAAGACACTGCTGTGGGAGAGAGGTGTTTTCATAAAGCACAAAGAGGCTGGAGGAAATGTCCCGCAGCGGTCTTCAGCTTCACATTCTCCGGAGCAAATATTCCCAACTCTGAAGTTGCCATGTGCATGGAACTATTTCCCATCATCAACCATAATAATGCTGGTGAGAATATTAATCATGCTGTTTATAGGTTTGTAAATGCATTTCTTCCAAAGAGCTCAAGTGCTTAATGGACATGACCTAATTTAAACTCACAGGTCTAGCCTCATTTAATAGATGAGGAAACCAAGGCATAAAGAAACTGAGTAACTTCTTCAAGGTCAAGCATGTACCTGGGGAACTGATCCAGACGCTGTGCTATTTCTGGCTAGCTCTGTCTCTGTAGATTTCAAAGATGATGCGTGTGCAACCCATGGCACTGGGTGTTTCAGTATCTACCCTTTGCCTAACACATAGTCAGTGATCAGGAAATGCTATCTGGATATTTTATGTTCCCTGAGGAAGGAATTTCTTTAGTATTACTTAAATATTAACTATGTAGCACACTTTTCTGAGAGAGGCTTTTTACATACGTGTCAAGATGGCATAAATAAATACAAACCTTGATCAATGAGAAAGCATAGTTTGAAAATATCTTTTTCTCAGTAAAACTTAACAGGAGCCCCTAGTAAGGAAAGACATTTGAGTTGGTTGTCTTTTGTATGCTTGGCACTGGAAATACTTGGGTGTATTTAATCCTGACAACAAACTGCTACAGAAAAAATGGTCAACTTTACTCTGTAAATTAGAAAACAAGTTATTAAAAATTTAAACTATTTATATAATGCCGCAGAGCTAATCAGTGACAAAATTGAGATTCAACGACACATTTTTATGATTCCTGAATCTCCAAATCCTCCAAAAAGCCAGATGACCCAGTTCATTCATCTCATGTGGTCTGATGATCCAGGATGAGTCATAATCTATTTCTTCCCTTGCAGAAAATATTAGCAAAACTTTTAAAAATAAAATCATCATGCAAAATTTGAATATTCCAATTTTGCCATTGCTAAACCTTCCTTTTAAAATGTTTAACATGTTTAAAAGTTACACAGCTAAAATATGGAATTTTGGAAATTTTGTCTGGGGTTTAGTGTTTTAATTTATCCCTTTCTCATTAGAATGCATAATGAATATCTTTCTATACAGACATTCATTTCAGAGCATCTTTTTATATTTAGTTATTTATGTATGTATATGGATATGTGGCCTGCATATATGTCTGTGTAGCATTGCATGCTGGTGCCCATGGAAGGTGTCAGATTCTCTAGAGCTGGAGTTACAAACAATTGTGTGCTATCATGTAGGTGCTGGGAATTGAACCCAACTTCTCCAGAAGAATAGTAATTGCTTTTAACACTGAGCCATCTTTCCAGCCCCTTGGAGCATCAACTTGTCAGAAGGTACCTCTGAGACCTGAGGGAGTCCCGAAAACCTGCACCAATATGACAGTACATCCTTCCCAGAAGGAGTCATATACTAAAATGAACACCACTTATAATTTGACTGTTCATGTATTTCAAAGTGATGTGATACTGACATAAGATAATTATGTGGCTGGGTGTGGTGTATACACCTTTAGTTCCAGCTCTTAGTAGGTAGATGCAGGTGGGTCCATGTGAATTCCAGACCAGACGGTGTTATATGGTGAAACCCTGTCTCCAAAAGACAAGAATCAAAAAAAAAGTAGATTATGTATATCTAAGCTAATAACTAAGCAACCACACACGTGTGCATGAGCACATGCACAAAACTATACAAAAGCTTACTTCAAGCACTGTATGTAAACAAAATGGAACTCTAAAAAATGTTCTACTACTGGATATGATGGTACACACCTGTTTTTCTAGCACTTAGGAAGCTGAAGTAGGAAGATTATGAATTTGAGGGCAGCCTGGGCTACACAGTAAGATCTGATCTCAAAACCAGCAAGCAAACAAACAAAAATAATAAAAGTTTTTAGCTAGCTCACAGGAAGGCAGGGTAGAGAAAAAATTAAAAAGTAAAAACGTATCAACCAGGCATGGTGGTACACCCCACCGTTCCATCACTGTAGAGGCTGGGACAGGTGGAGCTTAAATCAGAGGCTAGCCTCACCCATGTCCTGAGTTCAAAACCAGCCTGGGATACATCACAGTATCTTCTCCAACCACTGAAAATAAAATTAGAATAACAGAAAGACAAGAAGCAACCCCAAACACGTAAATATTTACATAAATAATTCCTAGATTAAAAAAAGAAGTCTCAAGAAATTTTCAAAAAGACATTAAAAGAAATGACAGTGCTAAATATAGACATTTGTAAGATTTAGCTAAGGCAGACTTGGAGGCTCTGCTCTGTCATCTAAATACCTTAGTACTTTGCATTACTCGGTGGCAAAATAGGCAAGTTTCTGCTTTAAAGCCATTTCCTCTGCATGCCACTGGGGGGGCATTGTCTTACTCTTTTACACTGTAGTTGTCTCATTGCTCAATAAAATCATTTCAACAAGTTAATGACCAGACACAGCAAGCTATTTATCTACATGGAGTTGAGACAAAATCAATTCCTGTATAGTGCTGGAGAGTGTTTAGGGTGCTTCAATGAGAGATGGATCCTTCTGCACTGGGAACAACTGCATAGGCACCAGTCTAAGCAACTGCCTGACCTGTCCTAGGGCAGCTTCCTCTGCTGTATAGCAGCCAAGGGGGCATTTGGGGAGTGGACAATTAAAGTAGAAAATATTCAACATACATAATTCAACATCTCTCTCCTCAGTGAAAAATAATTCCATTAGTTAAGTCAGGTCCAAGGCCAAAGAGCTAGCTCAATGGGAAAGTTTGTCTAACAGCACGAGGAACAGGTTCAACCCACCTCTGAAAATGTGTCAGGTTCACCTCTTCTCATTTCCTGCCTCAAGTCTCTGACCTTTCCCATGCCTCCTTCCTGCTCTTGTTCTACCCATGGAACCATAAACCTCACCTTCAAAAGGATCATAAAGGCCATTTATTACAGTTTCTCATTCAATAACTGGATACACTGTAGTCAGGAAAGCATTAAGCTGCAACATTAGTTTGGAACTGACTGGACTCAGATTACACTGAGAAAAGCAGTTAGCACAAATCAAAAATCTAAAGCGTAAGTATATTCAGTAAATATGGAAATGACCCTGAACATGTAAAGATAGACTGGCAATATAGCTCTCTTCAAAAATTGCACAGGTCCCAAAAGGAGTATGCCAAAATCTGCTGGTAGTCAGAGTCTAGCTAGAACGGTGAAGTCATGACTTCACAGGCTTCACACTCCATCTCTAAGAGCCTGTAGATGATGTGTTCTTTCAAAATTTAAAAATTAATTCACTTTTTTCCATATGGGTGTTTGCCTGCATGTATGTGTGTGTACCATGTGTGTGTAGCACCTATGGAGGCCAAAAGAGAATGTGGGATTCCCTGAAATTGGAGCAACAGATGGTTGTGTGCTGAAATAGACCTCTTGTTGGTTTCCCGGCTGCTCAGCAGCTCAGCCCCGAAATAATCACACAGAAACTGTTTTAATTAAATCTCTGCTTGGGCCATTAGCTCTAGTTTCTTATTAGCTAACTCTTACATCTTAATTTAACCCATCTCCATTAATCTGTGTATCACCACGAGGTCGTGGCCTACCAGCAAAGTTTCAGCACATCAATCTCCAGCAGCTGCTCCATGACTTCTCTCTGACTCTTCCTCCTTTCTCCCAGCATTCAGTTTAGTTTTCCCCACCTAGCTCTGTTCCCCTATAGCTCTGCTATAGGCCCAAAGCAGTTCCTTTATTAACCAATGGTATTCACAGCATACAGAGGGGAATCCCACATCAGTTATGAGCTGACATGTGGGTGCTGGGAATTGAATTCAGGACCTTTGAAATAACCAGACTCATCTTAACTGATGAGTCATCGCCAACCTTTAGAAAGTTACATTTATCTGTGTGTGTATTTATATGCGTAAGTGCCACAGCATTCATGCAGAGGTCAGGGGACAACCTGCTGGAGTTCTTCCTCTCCTTGTGTCATGTGCATTCACCTCAGCTTACCAGACTTGGCAGCAAATACTGAGCCTTCTCTCCAGCTCCTGGAAGGTCATTCTTCCCCTTCACAATTGATAATGCATTCAATGATCTGGTGCATTCAGTCCAATGCAATTATGGTTCTCAATGAGAATAAGTAAAAGGTTGACTAGGGTGTGTGTGTGTGTGTGTGTGTGTGTGTGTGTGTGTGTGTGTGTTGACTCTGGTAAGTTTAGTTCCTTAGTATCTGATCTGTTCATGGTGCATTTATAATTCAAAGTATGACATGACAAAGTGGAAAAAATCTGATGATGATATGCAAGTGATACCTCTTTGGTATAATTTTGAGATTCCCAGTCACCTTGTCTTGTCCAAGTAACACGACTTTACCCCAGGCTTTCTCATAACTGCATCTAGTAACAGGTCATACTGACTTCATTTGACTTCTGCTAGAGAGAGAGGGATCTTGGGATTCCTCTCTTTGGGTCTCTCTGTGTCTAAAAGGAAAAGTATTGATGAATGTTAGACATGAATATCAGTCTTTTATTTATTATTGTCATTGCCATTATTGTTATTTCACATTCATTTATTTATTGTGTGTGTATGTGGTAGTCAGAGGACAACTTGTGGATGTTGGCTCCACCACATGGGCCCTGGAGGGTCAAGGTCAGGTCGTCAGGCTTGATGGTAGGTGACCTTATGTTGAGCCACCTCATGGTCAGTCCCTCATTCTTGCTTTATTTGTCCTTTGTGTTGTTGTTAGTTAGATCCAGAGACTTGTGACCCTTAGATATTCACGATATGTCTGAGTTACATCACCAGTCACCTTTTCTTTTAGTTTTAGAAACACTAAACCTTCCCTTCTTTTCCTTTTTTTCCCCTTAATTTACTCTTATTCTATTAGTTGAATAATGGTGAGAAAGTTTAAACTTTGGTTTAATTAAGCCAGCTTTTAAAAACCTAAAGAGGCAGTTCGAAGCCAGCCTGGTCTAGAAGAGCTAGTTTCAGGACAGCCAGGGCTGTTACATGGAGAAACCCTGTTTCAAAAAAAAAAAAAAAAAAAAAACCAAAAAGAACACCACAAAACAAAGCAAAACAAAAACACTAAAATGGCAACTGAAATAAAATAACTATATAGCAGCAAGCACTAAGAGTGGTTTTTGCTCTTCTTCCATAATCATTGCAAAGCAAGAAAAGAGCAGACACTTCAATCATTGCCCCATCAAAAAACTCGCAGGAGGCACAATCCCAGTAAACCTGGGTCTCCAGGGAGCCTGGGATGGAAACCAGCAGCAATTACCTTTCTTCTCTGAAGTCAGCAGGACTGGAGGCTGACTGCTTCCCTAGCCTCACTCCAGGTGTGGGAGAACTGGTGTGATTATGGCCACTTAAGAGCAGTCTGTCAGATTCTGCACCAAGAAAGAGAAAAACCAGTGGGACTTGTTAGTCAAGCACCCGACTACAATTTTCCAGGTTCTACATAGAGTAGTGAGTAAAGCACTGACGTCGGCAGCATTAAATGGTGGCAGGAGAGACTGGGTGGAAAGTTCTGCTGGAGCAGGGTGTGACGGTGCAGTTCTGTGGGATAGCTAGTCACTACCTGGGGTGGCTGCGGGGGCCCGGTCCTGTTTCAAAACTCAAAACACAAAGCAAAGCAAATCTGTCTCTTTCCTTGGTCTTAAGCTCAAGGCACGCGCGTGTGCACAGACACAGACACACACAGAGAGTTTATTTGTTGTGTAAGTGTGCATACACGTGCCAGGGTACAAGGGTGGAGGACAGAAGACAACCTGCAGGAGTCAGGGCTCTCCTTCTACCATGTGGGACCTGGGCTTTGAACTCAGGTCTTTAGGCAAATTGGCAAGTCAGTCTCTTCTATTTGAATTTTCTTAGCTGCCGAGATGCTAAAGTGCTGTTTCAGGGCGGTCAAGCCTACTATGCCTTTTGGAATGGCAATGACTGGCACTAGCTGGCTGTCAATCTTAGCATATGAGACATTTTTGGGAAAAATGTCCATGCACTGTGAGAACTCCCCTCCCCCCCCCCCCCCCCCCCCCCCCCGCCGGGCTGAAAGATTGATCAGTGTTCATTTCCTTCATCTTTCTTATCTGATAATCTAACTGATTTTGTTTGGGATATTTTTCATGTTGGAATCTCCAGTCCTACTACCAAAAAACTTCACCCATAAGTCATTTCACCAGGCCACCAAGCTTAAATAAATGCATAAGTAGGCACCAGTAATTTTACCTCCGAGCAAGAGCCCGAGAAACTTTCTATTTTTTATCTATACATTTATGTAGTCTGTGACACTCTTCACTAGCATGAATTGCCTATATGATTTAGAACACATTAATTTTAAATGGACAAAGGAGCACGGTGTGTTATTCAAAGAGGAGTATTTGATGATGTGGGACAAAGGTGGGGCTGAAGCATTTGGGAATAAATACATTTTCACATGCGACATAATCCAGAACCAAGCTCGTTCCCCAGGGGTCTGAAGCAGCAGCACTGGGTTCTATAAATAGGCGAGCTGGATTCTTGTACAATATCATCTGACAGACAGGATGGATAAAACATGCTGGCAGAGGACTGAGCAGCGGAAAGGAGAGGAACGTAAGGAAAGTGCCAAGTCAGTCAGAAGACCCCTCCGCGTGAGACTTCTGCAGCTGGGCTGTCTTTTCCGGGTCTCACAGGACAGGCCTAGAGTCTTGCAGGAGCCCCAGGGGAGCTTTCTGGCTCTCTTCCTTTCACACGTCACAGGTGCTATTTACAGAGCAGCCCCAGGGGTCCAGCTCCACAGGGTGCTTTTTGATGTGCTCCACTAAGGCTAGAGAATTTCTAAGGCAGCCAACAGCTGCAACCAGAACTGAAAGAGAAATGCTAGCAGGGCCAAAGATAACGACGCTACCACGAGCCCAGCGTCTAAACGTTGAGACGCCTTGAGTGAGTGACAGTCTGCAGGCTGTGCCTCAGTCACTGTTTGGTTCATCTTCCCTGCAATTAGCGCTTGTGGGGACTCTGCTTGTGGGGACTCAGGCTTGTGTTTGCTTCCGTGGTCAAATGAGTTGCTGAGGTATGGAGAAGTTTCTGGAAGCCTTACGCAAACGTGTCTTCATTAATGAGTACCTGCTTCAGCAAGAGCACGCGGATTATATTTAGAATGAGCAAGGAACTAAGAAAACAAGACACAGTAAATATCTGCTGAACGACTAGTGGAACATGGTGTTTAAAAGCAAATGCTTTTAACCTCCCTGAGGTTCAAGCTACGTGTAGCTTAATGACCTTTGTCAAGTTCAAGCTTTCTAAGTAAGAACATTTGGTTTCTAGTTCAGGCTCTAGTTTAATAACTGAATATATAATGCATTTAACTTCTCTAAGTCTTGGTTTTTCTCATCCATAAAACGAGATAATTATATATTCCTTGTCTACAAAGTTGTCAGTGGGATCAAATGAGATAATGTCATTAAAGCGCTTTATAAATTAGAACATACTATATAAATGCAAACTATTATTATGCCTAATTCTAGTGACTAGTGAATAATAAGCTGGTGGAACCAATAACCCTATTGTCCCTGACCAGTTCTGCTGTCTACCTTCTAGGCACGTCCACCTACTTCTTCCTATGCCTTTAGGGTAAGACATGGAAGAGAACACCCCAGCCATTTTCCTAGTGAAGTTTCTCAGTCACAGCTCTGTGAAGATAGAGCTAACAGAAAAGAACATGTAGTGGGGTGCCTATTTTTTTGTCACCTCCTTATCTTTTTTAGTTTTAATATTTTCATTTATCTCAGTGCTCTGAGTTTGAAGTTATTGTCATGCTATCATATGAAAATACATTAGCAGGTTAGGATGCTGGTCTCCATGACCTTGCTTTAGCCATTTGTAAGTCAGTTCAGTAGAAGACCCATTAGTCCCTTCCAGTGCTAAGAGTCTGTAGTTGTTTTTATTGCTAAGTTTTGAACCCAGGGCCTTACACATGCTAGGCAAACACTCTGCCACTGTCGAGACAATTTTGGCTCCCCTCCTCCCAGATGAATTTCTTCAGCCACTTTGGTGGTGATACATATGATCTGTGCTGAGACGGGATTGAAGATAAAGTACAAAGTCACAAACATGGTGCTTTCAGGGACTGTCTGCTGGGCTTCTCTCAGACCCTCCTTCCATCTCTTGTAGCTCTTTGCTGGGGCTCTTCCAGAGGTTCTTTGAGAAAGAAGTGAAAATTGTGTGTGTGTGTTTGTATGTATGTATGTACGCATACAATACATATATATGTGGGTATGTGTATGCATATAAATGTATATATATATATATATATATATACACACACACACACAAATACAATTTTGGTCAAAGTCATCAGTTCAAGTATGATTTTCTTTCCTTTTTTTTGAGACAGGGTTTCTTTACCTAGACCAACTGTCCTGAAACTTACTATGTAGACCTGACTGGTCTTGAACTCATGCATCTGTCTGCCTCTGCCTCCAAATGCATGCCTGGCTGGAGTTTCTTCATCTTTAAAATAGAGATTTATCTATTTCATGTGCTGTTGTAAGATGTTAAAGACACTCCTTTACCATCATTATTTATAATGCAACAGAAGTTGCTTCTAAATTGAGCAGAGTGTAACAGGTAACTTAGATTCATTCAGATTGAAAGCCAAAAATGAAATCACACAACAACATCTAGAATTAAAGTGTAGTTACCTAGTCTCTTCTCACCTACAGCAAGTTCTGCTACTACTTTTAGCAAATTTTAAGACTTTATACTGAGTTAGCTCTTCTCTTTTTATTTTTCACAATTATTTAGTTTGTGTATGAGTATATTGTGGGCATACATATATCACAGTAAGTATGTGGAGGTCAGATGAAAACTTGGATGGCTTGGTTCTCTCTTCTCACCATATGGGTCCCAGGGATCGAATTTAGGCTATTAGGCTTGTTGGCAAGCATGTTTACCTGCTAAGTCAGCTCAATGGCCCTTGAATTAGTTCATGAATGTCCCCGTTCTCAGATAATTTAAAGTTGCATTCTTTAAATTAGCTCAGATGTCACACACAGCTCCCAATATACTTAGGAAACTAAATAGGAACCTAAAATTTAGAGTGGCTTCCTTAATCTGAGTCCAAAGCCCAATTGCCAACTCCCTCTCTGCCTAACAGTTGATTTCCCTACACTGATAGGGCCAGAAGTAACAGCATGTGTTCATACTGGCTGGAGATTTGAAGAGGACTAGCTAGGACAAGCCAGCTTCCAGTCAGTGTAATTACCCTTGGTGGTTTAGGACTGCCTGTCTGAAAGGAGAATAACTTGGAGTTCCTGTGAGCACACTTGCCTTTTCACACTCATCGCTCACTTTGGGGTAAGCACCTGCATTTTAAAACTTTTCTGGTGATTCCCAAATCTCTACTATCAATTTAGGGGTGTCTTCTTAGTCTAAGATATCATTTGTGCTCTTCTGGTCTTATTTAGATGGCCCATTGACACCCAAAACTCAACAGCTCCCAGGCTGATATCCTCACCCATATAGCCACAGAATCACCTCTACCCTGTGTTTGTTGCCTTCCACTCAGAGATCTTTATTTCAGTGAGTGCTGCATCCTCTAGCAACTGTATTAACAGAGATGGTTCTTGGCATTTCCCTGCCACATTTAATCTTTCATCAAGCCTCAGCATTTCTACTTGCTAAATATCTCTGGAATTCACCTTCGCTTCACCCCTGCTTTCATTAGCCTAACTTCAGACTGTGATTATCTCTTGCCTGAATTATTGCAAAAGCCTCCAAACTGGTTTTCTTATGTTTATCCCCAACATCAACCGATTGCTCACAACAGGAATATTCTAAAGTATACAAGTCTAATCATGTCATCATTCCTTTACAAGAAATGTTTAGTTTCCCGGTGTGGAGGCAAGAAAATGCAAGGTGTTCTAAGCCTCCTGTGATCTGTTGAGCTGACTTCCTTAGCTTTTATCCACGCTCGATTTCTGTGTCTCTCAACCTTGGCTACATATTAAGGACACCTGGGAAGTTTTTAGATCATCCCCAAGGCTGGACTCTGTTAAAGCTGAGTAAAATTGTTCACCACTCATCTTTTATCCTTTGCCTTTGTTGTTGCCTTTACTAAAACAGTTTCTTTCTCAGAAACATTTTCCTGCAGCTTAGATGTCAAATTCATCCTTTATCCCTCAGTTGGGTCATTATATTGCCCTCACCCTCCCAAGCTTGGTGCTTTGTCATGAAATGAATTTAGAAATTCTCAAGTGAAAAATTCCCCACAGTTGGGCCTTGAGATGTATCTGAAGAGAGCCAAGGACAAGGTTTCACAGTTTAATGGGGATGAATCACAGAACCAGAACTAGACTACCTGGGCAGCTTCTAGGCTTGTGCCTACACTGCCTCTCTTCCTTCGGGACACCAGAATTTGAGGATAAATTCTAGAATATAGCTATGCTGTGTTTGCAGAGTGTGGAAGGACATAGGAAAGAATTAATTGCCATCAAAGTGAATAACAAAGTCATCAATGAAAGCAGGGAAGGAAAGTTTGGCGTCATAAGAGTTTTCCTTTTTCTTGTCTACAGTGAGTCGTTTCAGCAACACTTCACTATGGATTCAGTGGTGAAGATGACAGATCTAGAGGAGAATGACAAGTCATAGTTACTATGTAAATGCCCAGGAAAAATGCTAGAACAGAAAAGTGTTGATGAGCGAGACTGAGGACTTTGGATTGGGTGTTTGAAGCTTCCTTGTTTATGTGGACTAGGAAAGGCAAGGAGAGGGGGCTGGAGAGATGGCTCAGCGCTTAAGAGCATTGCCTGCTCTTCCAAAGGTCCTGAGTTCAATTCCCAGCAACCACATGATGGCTCACAATCCTCTATAATGAGGTCTGGCTCCCTCTTCTGGCCTTCAGGGATACACACAGACAGAATATTGTATATTGTATACATAATAAATAAATATTTAAAAAAAAAGAAAGGCAAGGAGTTGGCCATGACACAATCAGAGGGAAGAGAATTTCCTATACAGATAACAGCTGGCACAAATCCCTACACAGGAGGGAGCCCAATAGGAAACCGCCTAAAGGAAAGGCAATGCAAACGTGACCAGCCAGAAGATGATGAGTGGGACAAGGATGAGTGACTGAGTTGAGCAAAGACTGGATCACGTGACACCTATTGTCCACAATTTATTATTTGACTTTTAATTTTGAGATAGCAGGAAGATACAAAGGGTTTAACTGGCAGGGAGGGGATCTGATGTGTGCTCTATCAGTTCATTTATAAATGGTATCTTAACTCTGGAATGGCAAAAAACTAGAGAAGGGAAATAGGGCCCCTTGAAATAAGTCATCTAGCACAAGTAGTTGCCTGGTTTGGTTTAGTTTGGATTGCTCAGATCTTAAAGCAGAATGCATTTTCAAGGGTCCACTCCCAAAGCTCCAGAATCTGAAGTTGGCTACCAGTGACTGGTGTTGAGGAAGTACAAAAGAAGAACAGAATAAACTGCTAATTATGGGGGGGGCAGAGATTGTGTGTATTTACCCTTTCCCCTACAAAACAGAAAACAGAATAAATGTATTCACCTGAATCTCTCCCTGTAGAAAACTAGTATACTCTGTCCCCTCTCCCAAGGCACCTGGAGTCCCTGCTCAGTATCCTGCCAGCAGCTAACAAATTAACCCCTTTCTAGGTTCCTGAAGTGACTTCCTTAGGTCCTTGGACTCTATCTGATTCTCCTGTTCTTGTTAACTCATTGACCTTGTTTTCCTATTCTGCCTCTGCACAGAGTCATGGAGATAGAAATTGTTTGCCTGACTTCACAACTCTTCCAGCCTTTGGATTGTCTCTCTATGGCTTCTTTCCTCCAGCTTGCTTGTTTCCACCAGATTTCATCTGGACAATACTCTATGTGAGAGAAGGGATTGAACTATCATAGCTCCAAGATATGCCTCTGCTTACCAGGCAACTACCACCCCAGCTTCCCAAACCCAAGAAGGATGTGCCTGGATCAGCCTGTTTCTATAAATAACCTGTCATAAAGCTTCCAAAGGAAAATTTGATGATTCAGAGCCTAGAGCCAGGCTTTCCTGTCTCTTCCTTTAGTACTGGTTGCCATGACACTGTGCTGAAAGCCACATTTAAGAGTGGCTCACTTTGAGTGAGGACATGTTGTGTACCTGGCTCTTTACAGGGATCCCTGTAATCCCAGTGACTTATAACCTTTTTACAATACTGCGTTTATCATCATTTTTATTGTCTAGGCTCAGTGGAGTTGAGTTTCTCATTTGCTGAAGGTAATAGAGATGGGATTCTGAGTTGGCCAGTGTTCAAAGCCTCTGGGAGCTTAACTACAACTTGCTTATCCTGGCTATAGCCATCACATCTCTCTCCCTATGAGTTCATTACCTAATATAATTCTTTCAAGATCATAATTACAAAATATTATCTTCTATGAACTTAATGGTAGTTACTTCTGATAGTCTACATGGCAGAATTTCAAGTTACCTAGAAGGCAGGACTCTGGGCATGCCTTTCATGGATTACCTCGATTAGATTAATTAAAAGGGAAAAAGCACCTTAATTCCAAGTAACATCATTCCATCAGGTGGGGCCCTAGATGGAAGAAAAAAGTGAAAGTGAACTGAGCACAAGTGCTCACCACACTCCCTTCCCAACTATAGATGCAATGTGACCAGCAGCCTCCTCAAGCTCCATGATGGACTGTACCCTCAAACAGTGAGACAAAATCAATTCATTCTCCCTTTGGGTGTTTTGATTGGAGTATCTTATAACAACAATGGGAAGAATAGCTCATATGAATTTGATTATCCATGCTGAGATATTCCTCTGGAAGAGCAGTCAGTGCTCTGAACCACTGGGCCATCTCTCCAGTCCCTCAGAGAAGCTTCTTAACGTGAGTTCTTACCCAGTTGAAGGTTGACCTCTGGGTCTGTACCATGTGGTCAGTGTGCTGAAAAGAGATGGATTTCAGTGAAGCTAGCTAGTTTCAGTGGCCAGACAGTAAGGCATCTCACAGACTTGAAAAATATCTATCTATCTATCTATCTATCTATCTATCTATCTATCTATCTATCTATCTATCTATCATCGGTCTGTCTGCCTGTCTGTCCTGTGTGTATGTGTGTGTGCACGTGAGGGCATGAAAAAATCCTTATGCACATGCCACAGTATCAGAGTATCAGTATGTGTGCAGAGGTCAGTAGACAACTTTTGGGAGATGGTTCTCCTTGAATTATGTGGGTCCTGGGGATCAAAGTCAGGCTTAATGGCATATGCATTTACCTGCCATCTCACTGGCCTAGCATCTCACTTTCTGGGGCACAAGATCGCTTTTAGCTGGACTTGGACTTGTTTGTTCTCTTGTTTTTGTTTTTTGTTTTTTGAAACAGGGTTTCTTTGTATAGCTTTGGTTGTCCTGGAACTCACTCTACAGCCCAGGCTGGCCTCAGACTCATAGAGATCTGACTGCCTGTGCCTCCCGAGTGCTGGGATTAAAGGTGTGCACTACTACGCCCAGCACTGAACTTGGATCTTTAGAGATGTGAAAAAGAAAGCTGAAGTTATAGCTGAATGTAGTTCTGGAGGAAACACATATATTTTTTTTGGCCATGCAGTCTCAGAATTTGATTCATGCTAAACTTAAAAGCAATGTCAAATGCCATGATTATGTAAGTATAAATTAATCTTCCACTAATGGATGTTCCTCAACTGGAAAAGAATCAGATGTTCTCTAAGAAGTTTCCTGGTTTTTTCCTTTTTTCTTTTTGTTTGTTGAGCCCTGCACATACTAACCAGGCATGGTCCAACATTGAGTTACAACTCCTGAGAAGTTTTCTGTTGCTTACCTTCTCTGGTTTATTAATTGGAACATTGTATTTTATTTTTGTCTACTACAAACTAAAAAGAGTGGAAAATGATAGCATCAAATCCTTAAGCTCTCACCCATGTTATTGTGGACCTACAAGTTGAATGACTAAAGACTTTAGCGGTATAAAAAGGATGGATCTACCTTCTAAGACACCTAGATTTTATCCTTCCACATAAGACCCCATGCTCAAGCATTTTCAATAGATGCCTGTGTCACAGAGGAAAATACTCTCATGTTTGTGGAAGTCTATATAGAGAAGAAACAAAAGTGAAGTTCTGCATTAGATACCAACAGTACTACTTTGTTGGGTTTGTCAAGAAAACGTTTTTGGATTTGTGTGTGTGTGTGTATGTGTGTGTGTATTTTTCCTTTTTCAGATAATCTATAAGTGGCATTTATTAAGCCTCTTTTATTTTAAAAATTATGCAAATTGCACATAGGCTTCCCAGTGCTCAAACATGGTTGTTGTGATGTTTAATAGCAGTGACTGACAGAAGCCTTAGAACCCTGTAACATTCTATGCTGACCTGAGCAGTCACCCACCTCACCTGCTTCTTTACCTGTGAAATGGAGAAAGTAATAACTCTTCTTTCCCTCCTTCCCTCCCTCCCTTCCTTCCAGAAATACTTTTTGAACTCCTGCAGTGTGTAACAGCTCTGGAAATAAATACTGCAATGTGGGGTGGAGGGGAGTTATTTTCTTTATGTGTCTATCTAGTTGAGAGAAACATATTCTCTGTCTCTTTGTCTTGTGTTTATCTCTGTGACTGTCTCTCTGTCTCTGTGTGTGTGCATGCATGTGCACAATGCAGTCTTTAGATTTCACTCTAAATGAGCAGGAAAGACACTGGAAGGTTTGCAGAATAGTACCGACATGATCTCAACTATGTAGAGAACATCTACTTTCCAGGTTGTTTTCATCTGTGAACTCAAAGTGTGTTTAAGGATTCACTTCCCAGACACCAGAGAAGGTGGATGTGAACATGTGAGGTGGTCAGTGTATGGGGCATGTCTGTCACAGTGTCTGCTGGCTTCTTATTTTTTGTTTTGCTGGTCAGGCAGCTGTTGCTCCACCACTAAGGCTTTGTACTGGCAATAACAGAACATCTGTCCTGAGGCCAAAGCCATGGTGAGGGAAACCTAAGTTCCCTTAAGCATGTGCTCTGTGCCAATTCTGAACAAACTTAGCCTGATGTGGGACTCCCCTCTGTATGCTGTGAATGCCATTGGTTAATAAAGAAGCTGCTTTGGGCCTATTGCAGTGCAGAATAGGGCAAGGTGGGAATTCCAAGCAGAGATAGAGGAGAAAGTAGGTGGAGTCAGGGAGAAGCCATATAGCTGCCACAAGAGACAAACGCCAGACACTGGATGGAGCCTTAAAGCCACAACCATGCTGCGATACACAGATGAATAGAAATGGGTTAATTTAAGATGTAAGAGCTAGTTAGAAACATGCATAAGCTAGTAGGCCAAGCACTGTTGTAATTAATATAGCTTCTGGGTGACTATTTCAGGTCTGGGTAGCGAGGAATGTACAAGTGTTCTCAACCTATATTAGCCCACATACAAAATAAAACAAAAATCTTGCCTTGAGGATGGAAAAAACAAAGAATCTTGACCCTAAAGAAGCTTCTTTTCCTTGCCCCAGTATTTTCGTGGTGCCTAGAAGCAATCACAGCTTGGGGCTAAGGTCACCATGCTAATGTGTACATTTTAACATCAGAAACTGAAAGCAGGCCCTATTCTTCCATTTTCAATGCACTGTGATCTTTATGGGTCAGATTAATTATCTGGCCACTCATGAACTCTAGAATCTGATGGTCTAGGGCCAATATCCAGCTCCCTTGTCAACTAACTGTGTGACAGAGCAAGACACTGATGGCTCTGTGCCTCAGGTTTGCCACTTGTACCTTAGGGGTGATAGAAGCAGCTATTTTTCTTTGTATTCATGAACCAGAATGAGGTAAGGCATGTACAGTCTTTATTTAAAAAACAGATACTTTATTTGCAGGTTGAATTAATTGATGTACAAACTAGAACTTTGAAAGGGGAACTGGAGTAGGAGGGTTCTTCTGTATTTCTGTGCTTTGATTGGTTAAATAAAGAGGATTCCTGGCCTATAAGATAGGACACAGCCCTTAGGTGGGCAGAGTAGACAGAAAGGAAGGCGGTGAGAGAGAAAGGAAGTGGGAGAGACGCCATGACACTCCCGCTGCAGGTGGATGCAGGTTAGACTTTTCCGGTAAGTCAGGAATGGGTTAGTTTATGATGTGAGGGCTAGCCAAGAAGAGGCTGGTGTTGATAGGCCAGGCAGTGTTTAAATGTATATAATTGTCATGTGGTTATTTTGGGCATAAGCAAGCAACCAGCGGCTGAGCGGGCTGGCGGCTGGGGGCTGGGAGCTGGGTGCCGGGAATACAACCCACACCTTTCCCCCCTTTTATACAACAGTTTGGCTGCCCAACGTGGTTGGCTGACTCCA
This sequence comes from Dicrostonyx torquatus, assembly GCA_028555095.1. Lineage (NCBI taxonomy): Eukaryota > Metazoa > Chordata > Mammalia > Rodentia > Cricetidae > Dicrostonyx > Dicrostonyx torquatus. The sequence goes on along the minus strand of JAQHUG010000578.1, from coordinate 458,893 downwards.
CGTAAAACCTGAGGGGGCTTAAAAAGGAAATCTAGATACAGATATAAAGTTTAGCACAGCTGGCGGCTTGCCATAGCTCCTTTAAGAGAGATTTCCTGACTCAGCAAAAGCTGCGGTGGTTTTGGAACGGGACTTTCTGACTGTGCTGCCAGCTCAAACTCCAGCTATAAAGCGTTTCAATGGCTTTTGTGGGTCTGTATGCTTCTGTGCCTGCTCGGGGTCAGGAGTAAGCAGCTGAGATCAGGACTCAGCTCTTCCTGCCTGGGTAGGCGGTGGGATCAGGTCTACTAGAAAGTGGCAGTTTTGAAATACCAGTTTACAGTCTGTGCCGCCAGCGTGGCCTCTGGCTCCGGCGGGAGACAGACCATTTCGGTGGGGTTTTCTGAGTGGAATGTTGCAGCTTGCTTGTTTGATGGCAGTGTGGGCTCACTGTGTGCGCTGTGTGCCTGGAGCTGCATGGCTCAGGGGCGCATCTGGCTCAGGAGGAGCAGCTAGGCTCAGCTCCTCCATGCTGGAATGTGCTGATCTTAGGCGGGAGCTGCCTTAATTATCATAACAAAAGCACACTTAAGGTTTACACTAGGCAGTAAACAGTCTGTACCATATTTCTTCTACATACCACAACTTGAGCTTGTAAGATGTACTTAACATTTTGAAAAATGCTCCTGGATAGTAAAAAATTACAGATTCAGACATAAAAGACCTATAAATAGGTCACAGTGTTGGATGCATGTACGTAGGCTTGAGGAAAAAAAGTAGAGAGATCCATCTGTCAGGATGGAGTGGATCTACCTGTATGTGCCATCTTAATGTCAAAAGAACCAAGCAACCACATCCTGATTCAGGATGTGTAGTTCTGATTGTTGTTAGCAAAACTGAGTGTCCTCTAACTCTCTGATCTTCAGACAAGGTAGAGATAGACTCACATTTTTGGGTCTCCACACTCACTTATAAGTGGCATTTAGACATAAAGCAAAGAAAAACCAGCGTACAGTCTATAAGCCCCAGAGAATCTAGACAACAAAGAGGACCCTAAGAAAGACATATATATGGATCTACATAGGAAGGAGAAAAAAACAAGATCTCCTGAGTAAACTGGGGATCATGGGAAAGGGTAGAAGAGGAGAGGGGAGGAAAGGAAGGGAGCAGAGAAAAACGTATAGCTCAATAAAAACAATAAAAAAAAAGATCTAGCTGGAAAAAATGTACTTAACTACTAAATTATCATATTTGGAAATGAGGACCAGGAACTGCTTTTTCAGATTCTTACATGAACTAGTGTATACTGGATCCTAAATGTCTTAATTCTTTCACAGTGTGATATTTTGGTTGATTTCAGAGGAGAAGCTAATAGGTTAACATATTGTCCTCAGCACTCTATTGGTTTATCTTTCCTTCCATCAAAATAATAATAATAATAATAATAATAATAATAATAATAATAATAATAATAATTGTGTGGTATCACTGCTGTCTGTCACTACTCCAAGTCAAGCACTGCTTGCCTGTATCAGAGTGAGCTGGTTGGCAGAGCCAGATAGTATGGAGGCAGTTAGACTTCCAAAACATTCATGATGGAGAATATAGAGCAGCTTTTCTTCCCCCTTGGCTTTCTGTCGTGAACTTTGTTAAAACAAAACTTTTTTTGTCCGTAGAAATAAGAACATACACCATCTGTTTCCCTAAAGATATCAAAGTTCTATAATGTTCTTCATTTGACAACAAATATTTATTTCACCCTTCCATATGATATTTATTCATCCTCATCTCATTTCTTATCCATTCTTGTTTCGTTTAATCCCATTTGGTACATAGGCTGGGTCCTAATCTAGTCTTTACCCTTCATTTTGTTCCTTTGGCGCAAGGAACTTTAAATTTTAATATTTTTAATTCTTTATTTATTCAAAAATTGTGATCCTTTGGAAATAGATAAATGATGCATATTTTTAGGCAGGTGAGGTATGACATATAACTGTTGACAAAATATAGTAGATTGCTTAATATATAAAAAAAAAGAGCCGTAGGAGACCTTCCTTAAAGTAGTCAGTTACCCAGGAACAGACAAGTCATTTAGGAACATAATGTGAGATACTTAGATAAGTTGACAATTTCTATTGCTCATACTTTAAAAAGTAGAAATAACAGGTAAAATTAATTTTAATAATTTATACTCATTTAATATAGACAAATACCATTGCAATATAAAAATCATTGAGATATTTTAAATTCTTTTTGAGTATCATTTCTTTAAAGTCTGCTGTGTGTTTCATACTTGTAGAACATGTTAATTTGAACTAGACATTTTTTAAAAAATAATTTTTTTACTTTTTTATTATTTCATGTTTATGGCATTTTGCCTATGTTTATGTTCATGTGTCACCCGTGTGCCTGGTTCCTATAGAGACCAAAAAGGACATCAGATCCCTTGAAACTAAAGTTGCAGATAATTGCAAGCTGCCATGTGGGTGTTGGGAACTGAACTCAAATCCTCTGGAAGCACAGTCAGTACTCTTAACTGCTGAGTCATCTCTCCAGTCTCCTTCTTTTCTTGTGTTTGTTTGTTTTCTGATTATGTTCTTTCTATTTAGCCTAGGCTGGAACTTACAGAAACTCTACTGCCTCCACTTCCCAAGTGTTGGGATCACAGGTATGTGCCATCATACCAGATGTCTTTGTTAGGGTTACTTTTTTTTTTTTTTAAAACAGGCTCTTTTCCTCCTCCTCCTCTTCTTCTACTATTTACTTTTATTTTATGCACATTGGCATTTTGTCTACATGTATGGACTATGGCAACTCTTATGAAGAAAAACATTTAATTGTGACTGGCTTAAGTGTCAGAGATTTGGTTCATTTGCTGTTTCAGGAATGTAAGATGGTTCAGTAAGGATAGTTCACAGAAGGCTAAACATGAGCTATCACAGGACCTGGGAGTTCCACTGCTGGGATTCCATGTACAAGAGAAAGCTTTTAAAAAGTATAGTTGTGTACAATTGTTCACAGCAGCCTCATTCACAATAGTTAAAAAATGAAACCAGAGCTAGGAGATGGCTCAGTGGGCAAAGTGCTCGATACACAAGCCTAGTGACCCAAGTTTGATTCCCCAGAACAAAGGTGGAAGCCGTGACTTGGCCCTGAAGGTTGTTCTCTGACCTGCATACATGTGCTGTGGTGCGTGCACACACACACACACACACACACACACACACACACACACACACCAATGGGGATCATAATTAATAAATAATTTTAAAAATTGGAAACAATTTAAATGTTCACCAACTAATGAATTATATACCTGCAAAACAGAATGCTATTTGGCAACCAGAAGAACAACAAACTGACACATGCCGAGACGAGCCTCAGTAGAACATGTGAAGTGAAAGAAGACAATGCTATTTATATGAGATGTTCAACACAGGCTCATACCTGAGATGGAGAGGAGAATAGTGGGTCATAGGGCTGGAAGAAGGGCAGGACACAACGGGGAGTGGCTGCTAGCGGTTACTAGTGGTGTGATGTCCTAAAATTGATCATGGTGAAAGTTTCTCAACTCTCTGTGTATGCTTGATGCCCTTGAATGATACGTGCTAAGTGGGTGAACTGTATGACCTGTGAATTATATCTTAACAAAACTACTAAGCGTCAGGGCTGGAGACATGGCTCAAAGGTTAAGAAAATCTGTTGCTCTTACAGAGAACCCAGGCATACTTCCCAGGATACACATGACATCTCAGAAACATCTGTAGCTGCAGTTCCAGAGGACCCAATGTTTCATTTTATGCAGGTACCAGGCACACATGTGGTGTATAGACACAAGCATGTAAAACATCCATACACATAAAATAAAAATAAATGTAAGGCTTAGAGAGATAGTTAAACATCTAAGAACACTGGCTGCTCTTCCTGAGGGCCTGCATGCAATTCCTAGCACCCACATGTTGTCTCACAAATGTCTGGAGCTCTAGTTCCAGGGAATCTGACACACTCTTCCAGACGACATGGCACACACATATACATGCAGGCAAAACACTCATAAATAGAACTTAAAAAATAAAATAGAACATTTTAAATCTTAAAAGAAACCTGCTAGAAAAGCTGTGTGTAAATATATATAAATGGAAGAAATGCCCGATAATATGAATGGCTGCTTCAGAACTGCATATTGCAAATGATGGTTCTATTTAGGTGTAAAAAGAAAAAAAGTTATTCACAAATATCTGGTAAGAAATGTACTAGGAGGAGAGTAGAGTTAACCTCATTAATTCCTAGCAATTCTATTCACATAGTGAGGGTTTATGGTGTGTAGCCATTTGAGACTGGTTTGGTCTTCCCAAGGCTCATCCAGATGGTAGCATGTGTCTGTCATTCCTTTTGGTTGCCAAATAGCATTTGGTCTTACAGGGTGGAGGGCAACCGCTGTCCTCACCTTTGATGAGCAGATCCTTTATAATAGGAGAAATGCTTGTTAATGGGAGAAATGAAGAGTCCTTTCCCAAGTAGTCCTGGGGCACATTCTCCATTAAATACATCCAGACAGACAGTGACTGAGAAATAATTGCTAGTCTACAGAAAACAAAGTATGGCTGCAGCCAAAGAGGTCATTCCCACACTCCCTGCTTCCTCCGACACTAACACACCTCAGGCTCAGGGAAGACCATGATTCAAAAAGTCCTCTGCAAGGGCTAGGGATGTGGTTCCTCGGTAGAGCCCTTGCCTAGCATGCACAAGGCTCTAGGATTCTCAGGACTGGAAGAGGGGGTTGCCAATCAAGTGAAACCAAAAGTGTGTTGTGCTCTGGAGATGCTCACAGGCAGCTACCACAGGGCTTCTGACAGGGAGCCTGGAAAGAGGGACCATGTCCTCATAGAAGAAGGAGATGAGTTTTGGTCCATGTTTTGGGTTTCGTGTTTGTTTTCTCTTCCTAGATTCCAAACTATAAATAACTGCTGTCCGAATCGTATTCCACATTAACCAGCCACACATTAGGAAAGCATTGAGTGACTGGAGAGACCACTCAGCCAGTAAAGGAGATTGCTACCAATACTGATGATCCAAGCGCAATATTGCTTCCAGTACTGATGACCAAGTTTCTGGGACCCACATGGTGGATGGGAGAACTGTCTTCTTCAAGCTGTCCTCTGACTTCCATATACGGATATGTGCATACACATACAGACACACAGTAAAATGTAGTGGCATTTCATTTGTATTTTAATAAATAAAATTTGTCTGAAGATCTGAGGGTAAAACAGCCTCACTGGTCAGCCTTACAGACCAGGTAATGGTAACACACATCTTTAATCCCAGTAGCCACATTAGTTTGCCATAGAAACCAGGCAGTGCATGCCTTTAATCACAGTGGTGCATGCCTTTAATCCCAGCTTCAGAGAGGATTATAAAATGAGAGGAAACAGCTCTCAACTACAGTCTCATTCTGAGATTCATGTAGTCAGGATCATCATTTTGGACTGAGGTCGAGGTAAGAGTAAGTGGCTGACTATTTTGCTTTTCTGACCTTCAGGTTGAAACCGAATTTCTTTCTCTGAGTATTAATTAATCGTGCTTCAGTAAAACTATAATAACCATTTGCAATTTTTATTTATTTTAAATTTATCATACAAAACATCGCAAACATACACATAGGATAACACCCGACCCTGACACACACACATTGACTAGACACAAAGACTATACAACTCAGTGAACCTCTATGCAGTTAGAATAGCCATTTGGAACTGAAGCTGTGGAGCGTCACATTGGATTTCCCACCTTTACTATCAAATATGCTTCTATGCACTTACCTATCACCCAAATGCAAAATCCGTGGTGGAGTTACAACCAGAGAATCATTAGCTTTATCTCTGCTTCATGACTCATGCCCCTTTTCTGAACTCAGTCCTTCCTCATTCCTAATATTGAGCCCTTCTTGTTCTCCCTCTGCATGGTATACCATGCCCACAAGGACATTTGTTTACATATATGTGTACATAATTGGCTGGAGTTCACATATGAGGGAAAACATCCAGTTTTTTCTAAGACTGTGTAACTTCACTTAATATTATATATTCTAAGGCCACCCATTTCCTACAAATTTTGTGATTGCGTTTTCCTTTACACCTGAATAATACTCATATAGATAATGGAAATTTGGTTTATAATTTGTAGATATATATTTTCCTCTTGATGGGCATCTAGGTTGATTCTAATTCTTTGCTGTAGTGAATAGAGCAGCAATAAATGTAGTTAGATGGATGGTTGACGTCTCTACTAAATATGTACAGATTTCCTTCCTTTTCCCCTAAGTAATACAGTGTACCAGCTATTTACATGGTCCATAGGTATTATAAACAGTCTGGGATGATTAAAAGTTTATGCAAGAGGAAGTGGAGTATCTACATAAGAGATTCGAGCGTCTGAACATTTTTGTAACTGGATGCCCCGAAGGGGCAATTCCATGGATCCATAGATAGCAAGCTCTAGCTGTCTCTCTCTCTCTCTCTCTCTCTCTCTCTCTCCTGCTTGCTTTCTGCTGGAAAAACCAAGCTTCTTCCCCAAATCCAAAGAGGAGAAGCCATGCTAGATTCATTCCCTAAAGGGGATTACAGTCCCCAGCTGGCCTCTCTCTGGGCAGTCTGTTGTCCATATTTATCTTAGGGAATAGCTAGCTCTGACAAAACCTTGACCCTGTTTGGAAATTGCTTTTCTCTTACTCTCTTAAACAAAATTAATTTGAAATGGTTAGTATAATCTGTTGTTGTTGTTTTTTTTTAATCTGAGAAGCATGTGTTCAAAGAGGAAGGGGACCTCTGCCGACAGCCCTTGGACTGCTTGCTTGGCATCCATTTCTTTCCCTGGATTTACAACCTGAAGCCTGAAGAGGGACAGAAGAGGTTGAAGCCCATTTATCGGGAGGATGGATTGAGGGACTCAGGGCTACTCAGCTCGACAAGGGAAAACTGAGGAAGATTCTGAGAATTGAATCCATGAGCTGTTGACAAGGGAAAAGTTCTTTTGGGGATGTTTCCAGGAAAACTGAACTAATACCGAAATGTTCCAAGAAAGCAAACTGCTTTAAAATCACTAGGAAACCTGAATAACCGGCTTCATCCAAGACACACTGAGTTTCATTGCTGAGGAGATGATCTGATCCAGAAGTCTATGTAAAGAATGTCTTGTTCTTCCTCAGATACGACCAGGGCTAGAGGAGCAGTCTAGAAATTCCTAAAACCTGTGACCTGGGACATCCGAGTTTTTCAAGCTTGCAACGGGGACAGATGGGACTTCCTGGGAAGATGGCTGATAAGATGCAGCTTATCTTTGATAGTCAGAATAAGAAAAGAGAAGCTAGGGCACTAACCATAGCACTGGGAAGGCAGGTGGATCTCAGAGTTTGAGACCAGCCTGATCTACAGAGCTAGTTCTAGGACAGCCAGAGCTACATAGAGAAACTCTATATTAAAAACAAAAACAAAACAAACAAACAAAAGCCCACAAAACAAAAACAAAGAAAGAAAGAAGGAAAGAAGGAAGGAAAAAAAGAAAGGAGAAACTATATTCCAAAGAGAAAAATATAGGAAAAATAGAGCTTCAGAAAACCACAAAGGAAAGGAAAGATACCCTAAAAGCACAAAAGGTGGAGATGCAGAGAAGTAGCTGAGTTGAATTCAGCAGCCTCAGCAGTAATTCCTCCTGCAGGGGGCTTAGATGACAGGGCAGCTTCCAGATGAATGCTGGGTAATCTTATACTCAGGACAAGTCCAGAGTTCTCACAAGCCTCGGACCCAGTGATGCTTCCATGGACGGGTCAGTAGTAGAGAGAAATCTCATTTTGTCATTATTATTATTATTATTAATATTATTATTATTGATCATCAGAAGTCAGGGATCCTCAGTTTGGTCATCTAAGCATCTGGCTACAGGAAAACCCAGAGAGGTAGCTGCGGACAGCAGCTAGATAGATGCTGACAAGCCCTTGGGTGCAGGCCGCAGGAGGCTTGACTCAGGTGGGCAAGTGCATAGGGAAAAACAGGCCTTCCTTCAGAGGCAGGAGTATATCTCATCAACTGAGAAAAACTCTGGACTTGAGCCCGAGGCTGGCAGGCACACCAATTCCTGGATCCATTTATCTGTCACTCACTGTGATAAACCCTGAAGCTCTGAAATTCCAGGGGTTTGCCGGATAGCCCTATCAATATCCCTCCAGCAAGATGAAAGATGCTTAGAAAGTCTTGGAAGCAGAAAGATAGATCTGTGTTGTGATTGCTTCCCACTCTCGCACTCAGGAGATACTCCCCAGCTAAGACATTTGTCACCCAAGAGCATGATCTGAGACACTTTAGGAGGGTGTGAGATCCTTTGCAGCCCACAGAATGCAGAGGCCTGAGTTCCCAGAGAGGGAAAACTATCAAGATGAAGACAGCTCTGGTGGACTCTAGCTACTTGCCAAGATACACTCAATGATAGCGTGAAGTGCAGGATGACTAAGAGTCCACAAGTCCACAAGTCCTCTCTGTGCCAGAAATCTCCAATTTTTTTGAGGATCCAGAAGAAACTTTTCCAACATCTATCTCATCTTTCTTTTTTCTTTCTTTTTTTTTTGTGATGCTTTTGATTATTTTTTGAATACATGTTTAGCAGTAGTTTTACTTTACTGTATTTTTTAAAAATTATGTCCTGGGGTTGGGAAGATGGCTCAGTGGGTAAAAGTGTTTGCCACACCAGCCTGATGACTTGAGTTCAATTACCAAGACCCCAGAAAACTCCTAAACCTGATAATTACTTTTAGCAAGGTAACAAGATAAAAATCATACACCTCCTTAATTACAGTTCCAGAATATCTGGCGCCCTCATCTGGCCTCTATCAACACTGCATATACACGGCATACACACCCGTACCTGAAAAAGAAACTAAAACAAATATAAAATTAAAAAAGAAAAGCATCCAATAAAACTACATTCACCTTCCTCCTAAAGCAGGAGAGAAGCAGAGTGGTAAGAGTGAAATGTTGGAGAAGCAAAGCTTGAGGAATTTGTGGTAGAAATGTACTGGACGAACACACAGACACATAGACCACACTCTAATTGGGACACGTAGGAATATTTAGACTGTGTTAAAGTTAATTGGCACATTGTTGGCTCTCACAGCTTGTAAGGAGAGTAATGGTAAAGAAGGAAATCTTTATCTGATGGTGAATGCGGTGATAGCCAGTAAAGGAGAAAAGAACTATCAACAAGGTTTGTTCCTTGCTTTCCTCATTCCTGTGGTTAAATAGCTGACAGAGGTAATGGAGGGAGGGAGTGCAGAAAGTGGGAGGCAGGGGGCGGGGAGGCAGGGAGGGATGGATGGATTCATTTGGCTCATAGCTTAAAGGTTCAGTCACCTGAAAAACCAAAATAACGTAAACAGCCACAGTTCATTCGACTCTTTTTTCTTGGTCACAAAGCAGAGAGAACCCGGGAGAGTGGTGTTGCTTCAGGCTGAGGTTAGGAGAATCTCCAAGGCTTGTGTTCTTGTGCCCAAACATCGATAGGAATGGAGTTGGTCCAGGAGCTGTTTGCTTAAACAGTCTCCAGCCAGTTTGTCCATATGGCCGACAGTGGTTATACCATCGCGTACCTAGCAAATGGAAAACTGCATTCCAGGTAACAGTCTATTTACTTCTGGAGAGTACTTCAGCCACGAAAGGAAAAGAGCGAAGTAACTGGGGAGCAGCTTGGGGGTCTTGGCAATGAGCCAGTTCTTCAAGGGAGACGGGCAGGGATGAGCCTCCTGTGCTGGGGCCCAGTGGCCTGAGCTCCGCAAAAGATCAAAGGGAGCAACGATGCTGATATTAGCAAGTGTTCACTCAGTGTCTCATGATTAAAGGGAGGGGTGTGGCACATTCCTATTTTCTGAGGATTCTGTGATCCTATCCAGCTGAAACAGGAATCACAGAGGGACACATCTCACTGCGGTCAAGGAGAGGGTGAGGTAGCCAGCCAGCACTATGCTCTTGGTAAACCAGAGGGCAGCTCCCTTATGCTACTGGAGAACTCGGTCCCAGAGGCCAAATTTGACCTTCAGTCCACCGCATCTCCCACGTCGTTTGAGCACTTACTGTCCTTGGTGAATGTCCTGCTACAGTCACTGTCCCTAGACTTGGGGCTCACTGAGCTGAAAACCCTACTGCCTATATCATTCACACAGACTTCCTGAGCCCGTGATAAAGGAATTAAGAGTCCCATAGGAAGCATTTTCCCACATTGGAGGATACAGTCTTCCCACTGGAGTCCAAAGTAAATAGGTGTGTCTATAAATGCCCAGGAGCCCCGAGCCTTTCTTCTTTGCCCAGCCATCTTATCCTTCAAACCCCAGTGCAGGCCTCACCACCTTCGGTTCCCCTTTCCTTCCCGCCTCTAAAGCTGTGCTGTTGGTGACTTTATTCTTCTGTTCTGCACAGCTAAGTCTAAGAGTATCTTTTTTGCTTGTTTGTTTGTTTTTCGAGACAGGGTTTCTCTGTGGCTTTGGAGCCTGCGCTGGAACTAGCTCTTGTAGACCAGGCTGGTCTCGAACTCACAAAGATCCGCCTGCCTCTGCCTCCCGAGTGCTGGGATTAAAGGCGTGCGCCACCACCGCCCGGCTAAGAGTATCTTTTTATGACCTTAAAAGGTGAGGTTGCTTTGCTTTTAATACGATTTTTATTTTATTTTTATGTGTATGGATGTTTTGCCTTCATGTATTGTCTGTGCGTCACACTCATGCCTGGTGCCTGCAGAGACCAGAAGAGGGTGTTGGATTCTCTAGGACCGGAGTTACAGACATCTCTGAGTTGCCATGTGGGTACTGAGACTTGAATCCACATGCTTTGGAAGAGCAGGCAGTGATTTTAACCTGTGAGTCACCTCTCCAGGCCAATGAGGTTTTCTGTGATGACTTTCTCCCACCTCTCGATTATGAGATCTTTGTGAACAAGAACGGTATTTTACACATTTTAATCATCTATTACATTTATTTGTGAGTATGTGTGTGTTGTATGTGTGTGAACATTTGTGTGTGCACACATGTGGAGGTCAGATAACAGCTTGCAAGAGCCAGTTCTCTCCTCCTACCATGTGGATACTGAGGATTGAACTCAGGTCATCAGGCAGTAAGCACCATTATTAACTGCTGAGACATTTCGCTAGACTTAATTACGCATTTAAAACCTTAGAATAGTAAACTTGGCTTCAGTATTCATAAGTTGTTTATCTGCAGACTCAGTCAACCATCTATACATTTTTTTTTAAAAATGTCTTTGTTTTGAACACGTGCAGATTCCTTGTCATTGCTCTGTAAGCAATGCGATATAGTGACCGCTTACACAGCCTCCACAGTCAGGCCCTGGCAGTCATTTAGAGATGCTCTAATGTCTGTGGATGGTAAGCACTGACTGCATGAAAAGCTACACCACTCATAGAAGGGACATGAGCATCTGCAGATTCTAGTATCTGTCCAGGGTTGCCGAACCCAAGGCATCAAAGGATGATTTCAGACCGTGATTATTGACCACAGTACTTAGAGAGATGAGCAAGAATGCATTTTTTCTTTCTTTTCGTTTTGCCTGCATGCATATGTATGCATGTCTGGTGCCCACAGAGACTTGAGAAGTCAAGGGACTTACACAGTCACAGAGCTAAATCTATATACATCAAGTGAAATTCCTTAGCTAACTAATCACATGTCTCAAAAAGAAGTTAAGTCCACGGCCCTGGGATAAGTGTGTTCCCTTTCCTTTGAACTGCAGATGGATGGTTTCTGTCAATCTGGAAATCCTTGCTCCAGAGGCTTTTTGATGACTTTCCCTGTGCTGGCATTGTATTTCCAGGGATCGCCTTCTGGGAGACTTGCTGGTTTAGTGATCATGTCAGCTGGGTTTCCTCATTGAATTACGCCATTTGCCACTTTGAAGTCAGCCTGAGTTATCAGATTTACTTTCCCAGGGCGCCACGGAAGAGCACCATGGTGAACAAGTTACTCCCAGTCCCCCAATTGTGCTTTGACAGATTTTCCTCTTGCTAAAGTCAGCAGGATTGTGGACTGTGTGCAGCCAGAATGCTGTGTGGGCCCATCTTCTGTCATCACTTGTCTCTCACTCCCAGCCCAGTTTAGAACCAACTTGTTTTATACATGGGTGTCAACGAGGTCAATGAGCTGGCTTAAAGAGATTTTGAGAACAGTGGTTAAAGGTATTGGTGCTGAGTCAGGTGTGGAGGCACTCAGGATGCAGAGATAGGCAGATCATTAGTAGTTTGAGGCCAGTCTGGTCTACCTAGAGTTCCAGGGTTACACAGAGTGATGCTGTCTCAAAAAAAAAGAAAAAGAAAAAAGAAAAAAATAAAGAAAGAAGCCATTGCCACAGTTGTAGCACACCGCAACTGGTGATTTCTGGCTGGAGAATGAGAGGGGAAGGATTCCATTCTGTTTAAGGGGGAGATCACTGAGAGTTTGACCATATTCTAGTGAGTATATAGATAACTCAAATGAAAATTTTTTGTTTTTTGTTTTTAATTTTTATTTTTTTGGGGGGGGTCACAAGGGTGGGATTGGATATGGAAGGATTGGATGTGAGTATGATCGGGGTACATGATGTGAAATTCCCAAAGAATCAATAAAAATATTATTGAAAAGAAAAAAAGCAAGAAATGTGGTATCCAGAACCATTTGTCTTTTCTCTGCTGGTTGCTGCTTTGCACTCGGTGCAGCCTTCCTCCCAGAAGACTCTCGGGCTCTGGGATAAAAACCTGGAGCAAGGGGTAGGAGAAGTCTGCTCCTGAGGTCAGAGAGTTGCTGGAGCTGCAATGTTCCTGCCTCAGCAAGGAAAATACCTTCAGAGAGGCAGGAGGGCACCGGGCTAAGGAGAGGCTCTCACGGGTGCAGGAGAGGAGAGGCCGGCATGTCCTTTCCAGCTTTTATCATGTTCACATGTGAGTCAGTATGTCATCACCAGAGCCAGGCCTGGCTGGGCTGCTCCTGGCCCTGGGGGAAGATGCATGATTTCTGCCATCCTGCAGCTGTGAGGAGACCAAAAGCAAGCAACCGTACAGATGATTGCAGGTTATGATCATAGGACATTAGATAGGCTGTTATAAAGTGTGAGCAAGAGTGGAGAACAATAGGAAACGTGTGTTTTGAACGGAAGAATCAGAGATGGCCTTTCTGGATGAAAAAGGCTGTATGGAAGATGATGGGCAGGTCCAGGAGCGGGAACAGGTAGTGTGAAGCCCGTAGTACTGATGTCAGCTCAAGTGAACCGAGATACATTCTGCTGTGTTAGTATGTATTTTCTGAGCCTGTGGCCTGGAGCCTGCTACCATTCCTCTGCCACTGAGCTACATTCTCAGGCCTCACTGGCTCTTGAGTCCCCATTCTCCTGCTTTTACTTCATGTAAACTCGCCCCTGGCGAGAGCTTCATCCTCAGAGTGGAGAACGTGTTGGGACATGGGGATCCTCCTGTCTTATTTGAAAGTTAGTAAAACTTACCATTACAAATTACTCTGGTTGTCTGGAGTCAGGTATTCTAGGTTCAAATTCTGACTATGCCACCTACAGCCACAGCTTCTGAACTGTTATTTAACTGTTCTGTGCCTCCACTCCCTTATCTGTGAAATGGGTCCACAAAGAAAAGCATCTGCTTTGGCATCTTATTAAGAAACTCTGCTGGCTTATCTCCTCAGGGCTCTACTTGTCACACTCAACATCCCCACTGCTTTTCAGGCTTTGGTCCTTGTTCCCACCATGGCTTCGGGTAGCAGCAAGGACAGTGCTGTACCTTTCCAGGCACACGGTTCCTGGGACTTGCCTGGATTATACAATCCAAAACAGAGCCATGCTGAAGCCAGGTTCTGTGTAACGTGCTTCATCTCCTTTGATCCTCCCAATAACTTAAGAAGTAGGCATTATATCTTTATAGAAACTCAGCTTACAATGAGAACCAAGCTACTGCTGCACCTAGGCACACCCCTGAGCTGATTCAGGAGAAATAGGCAAGACTTGGGAACCTTAATTACACCCACTCCCAATTCCATTTCCCACTTGTAACATCAACTAGCTAAGCTCCCAGGTTGTCTCTGGCTACGAAGCCCATGTGTGCTAAGCGTACAGTTTAGGAAGGGAGGCAGGTAATTTCTATATAAAAACATTAAGGATAAAAAAAGATTGTGTGCATGCAAGTGTGTGTGTGTGTGTGTGTGTGTGTGTGTGTGTGTGCATGTGTGTGCGTGTGTGCATGCATGTGTGTGCATGCCCAAAGGTAGGTGTCTGTGGATGTCAGAAGGTTTCAGGTCTACTAGAGCCAGAGGTACAAGCGATTGTGAGTTATCAACTCGGGTTTTGGGAACTGAACCTGGGCCCTTTGAAAGAGCAGTCAGTGCTCTTAACCACTACATCATGTCTCCAGTCACTTTAGTTTTTATTCTGGGAATCAAACCCAGGGCTCTGCTACTGCGCTCTGCTCCAGCTCTAAAATTCTTAAGATTAGAAAATGCCTGAGAAAGCCAAGCCTGAGCTCACCTGAGCTAAAGTGATTGACAGGTGCTTTTAACCTCTTCTGTGAATATTTATTTATTTATTTATTTATTATGTATACAATATTTTGTCTGTGTGTATGCCTGAAGGCCAGAAGAGGCACCAGACCCCATTACAGATGGTTGTGAGCCACCATGTGGTTGCTGAGAATTGAACTCAGGACCTTTGGAAGAGCAGGCAATGCTCTTAACCTCTGAGCCATCTCTCCAGCCCGTTCTGTGAATATTTATGTGCTTCACTGTAGAAAGCAACAATGTGCTCATTTGAGGGCTTAAATCAATTGTCAGTTGTTAGGTAGCAAATTACCCCAGAACTTAGTTGTTGCTGTTCTTTTGTTTTTTTAAACAAACATTTATTATGTTAAGATTTCAGAAGCAGGTTAGCTTGGCGATTTGGGCTCAGAATCTTTTATGACTAATATGGTGACTTAGGGCTGTAACTCCAGCACTCTGGAGGTTGAGAAATGAGGGTCCCTGGTTGAAAGCCAGCCTGAGTTACCTGATGAGTTCAAGGTCAGTTAGGGCCACATGGTCTGATCCGATCTCAGAATTAAGTAAACTGGGCTGAGGAGGTGATGGCTCAGTGGGTAAGTCACTTGAAGTGCAAGCGCGAGGGCCAAATCTCCAGAATTCCCAAGGAAGTCAGGCAGAGGTGGGAGGGGGTGCTCATTTGTGATGTCAGTGCTCCTACAGTGAGGAGGGAGATGGTGCTCATTTGTGATGTCAGTGCTCCTACAGTGAGGAGGGAGGTGGTGCTCATTTGTGACGTCAGTGCTCCTACAGTGAGGAGGGAGGTGGTGCTCATTTTGTAACCTCATTGCTCCGGACAGAGATGAGAAGGTGGTGTCCATCTGTAACTTCCATGATCCTAGAGTGAGGTGGGAGGCAGGAGGCAGACATGGACTGGCATAAGCAGCAGGAGGTAACAAGAGAGACCCTGACCTTACGATGGAAGGTGAAGAACTGACTCCTCATGCTGTCCTTCACCTCCACTCAGACACCTGCAGTCACACACACCGATGAGCAAGTACAGGCACACACACACACAAGCAAGAAAAATAAAACAGGTAACAGGTAGGGGGAGGAGAGATGGCTTAGCATAAGAGTGCTTGTGTTCTTCCAAAGGATCTGACTTTGGTTCTCAGCACCCACATTAATTGACTCACAACTGCTTGTAACTCTAGCTCCAAGGGATGTGACACCATCTTAGTAGCATTTAGACACATATGTGTGTATCTGTATTCACAACAAACATAATGAAAAGTTTTAAATCTTAAAAAATAAGTTTTTGAAAAAGAAACTTAACATATTGTAGTGTATTTTTAAGATGGAAGGAACTTCATGAATCACCCAGCAGTTGGATTCCAGCGTCATCTTCTTCACGCTGCAGATGAGTAACTTGAAATCCAGAAAAGGAGAAACATTTGCTAAAAACACATGTCCTATATTTCAAACACGGCACTGGGTGCTTCAGTTCTGTGCCTTAATTAAAGTCTCCCAGCATATTTCTCTCTAGTCTTTCTTTACTCAGAAGAGACAAACACCGTGTCCCAGAGTAGACTGCTGCTGCTTCCTGGAGACAAGGTCAAGATCTATAGCATCCACATGCCTGCCAGGACCCTCTCCATCTGACATCCTGTCAACCTAGGGTGAGGCAGCCCAGGATCCCCGAGGATCAGGATAAGAGAGCCTTCTGCCCAGATAGCAAAGGGTCTCTCAGAGAATATCTTCTTTAGCCAATGGTCCACCTGAGACAAGAACATCATGCTTGCCTCTTAAAGTGAGATCACAAATCAGAGCATGAGACATCTAGTGAGGTCCTATTCTATATGCCACAGTACATGTTTGAGCCCCTGTTGCAAATTATGTATATCATCATAACAGTTATTTTCATAATCAAGAATTGATCAAATTAATATTTATGAATATTAATTAATATTAACATTAATGTTAATGTAATATTAACATTACTATGCACTGGGCAGGTTTCCAAGTGTCTTTCCTCACCACCACCTTCCAACCTGGAGTCCGCTGTCGTTACCATTGCACAGAAAGGCATCTGAGACACAGAGAGCTTAAGTCATTTTCCCAACCTCCCTCACCTGGACAGCAACAGAGCCAGCCCTAAAATCTAGGCACCAGAACTGCTACCTTATCTATGTATTCATCACACGTGTGTGAGAAGTTTTTGTGCCCTGACATAGTAGCTGCTGTAAATGTAACTAGCATCAAGCAGTCTGCCCACAAGACTGAGAAAGAAAGAAAATAGAGGCAGGAACAGAGTATCAGCAAGTATCTAAGAATCGTGTATAAATAGAGTGGTCCAACAAGCTCAATTAGATGCTGGAGGAGGCGAGCTTTGAATGGAGTCCTATAAGATTAGTTACATGGAATTCACATTGAAACCTGCAGGGGCATAAGGCTGAAAGCCAGGAATGGGGGAATGGTGTGGGACAATTCTGTATTCTGTCAATCATGTTTTAAATAAATGCTGATTGGCCAGGCAGGAAGTATAGGCAGGAAAACCAGACAGGAAGTAGAGGTGAGAACAGGAGAATTCTGGGAAGCAGGAAGCTCCCTTGGCATTCCTGCACACCAGGATGTAAGCTGCCACGCTAAGAAAAGGTACCGAGCCATGTGGCTAACATAGATAAGAAGAATAGGTTAATATAAGTTATAAGAGCTAGTAAGAAGCCTGAGCTAATGGGCCAATCAGTTTATAACCAAATGTAGACTCTCTGTGTGATTTTCTTTGGGGCTTGCTGGCTGTGGGGTACCGGGTGAGACAGAAACCTCAACAAGCAGGACCCTCATGTTACAGGGGAGGTGTGACTGTTTCACACGTATAGGGTTTATTTTGGAGGTGATGGATGTTCTGGAATTAGATGATAATTGAAGAAGATTATGAGTATAATCCATGTAACAGAAGTAATTGGATTAGCTACTTTAAAATGAGGAATATGCTTTGTGAATTTTGTGTCATGGGCAGGGAAAGTAAGCTGATGTCTGTCATTTACAAGTCAGGGTATGGGGTTGGGATGCGATTGGAAACTACACAATGAACTAAGAGAGGTGAACTAGCCTAGAATGGCTGGTGTCAGACCCCTGTGCAGGATGGGGTAGACACAGGTCTCATAGCAGGTATGTGAGGAAGGTTGGGGTCCCCCCCGGACATTTTCAGCAATGCAACTTTCCTGCAACAGGACCCAATCATGCTGAGGGGTGTTTTTTTTTATTATAAGGTTTTTGTTAATTGTTCGATGATTACATAAAATGTATTTTGATCTTATTCTTCTCTTCCTCCTGAGAAGTGCTTCTTTTTTTTTTTGGTTTTTCAAGACAGGGTTTCTCTGTAGCTTTGGAGCCTGTCCTGGAACTAGCTCTTGTAGACCAGGCTGGTCTCAAACTCACAGAGATCCACCTGCCTCTGCCTCCCGAGTGCTAAGATTAAAGGCATACACCACCACCGCCTGGCGAGAAGTGCTTCTTAAGAAAAAGGAATCTAGGGGCTGGAGAGATGGCTCAGTGGTTAAGAGCATTGCCTGCTCTTCCAAAGGTCCTGAGTTCAATTCCCGACAACCACATGGTGGCTCACAACCATCTCTAATGAGGTCTGGTGCCCTCTTCTGGCCTGCAGACATACACACAGACAGAATGTTGTATAAATAATAAATAAATAAATATTTAAAAAAAAAAAAGAAAAAGAAAAAGGAGTCTAAGTGGGCATGGTGGTGCATGCCTTTAATTCCAGTAGAGGCAGACAGATGTCTGTGAATGCAAGGCCAACCTGGTCTATTTAATGAGTTCCAGGTTAGGCAGATCTACACAGTGAGATAATGTCTCAACCGTGCCTATCCCTACTCCCCTCACCCACCAAAGGAGAAAAATGATCCTTTTGTGAAGTAGAGACAGGAGATTATCCCACTGCTCAGGGGAGGGTGAGGACCCTCACTGCACACCAAGAACAGAACTTGCATTATTCCTAGGACTTCCATCCTTTCCTTTAAGCATTCCTCCAGTGAGAAGAGGTAGGCTTATACCTTGTTCATCCTCTGGATGTTTTTCTGCTGAAGCATCACCATGAGCAACACAGACATGGCTCTGCCTGTCTCAAAGCCAATGGTCTGGCAGCCAGACTGGAAACTATGCACTCGTAATGACACAGTTAACAGACTACGGCGTGAGGTGTTGTAAAAATCCAAGGCTTTGCTGTGTCTGTCATACCGCCTCAAGTTAGAGGTCCTGAGATCAAAGCCATGTCCCTTAGGTCAGAGACCAGGAACAGGTCTTTCCAGCTCTGCCTGCTTTCAGTGTCCACATGAAAGCGGATGGCAGTAGTGTCTGCCCAAAGGCCTGGCGGGTGGGATTAGAATTAATGATGCAGGTATAAAGGATGACCTCACTGATGGAAACTCAAGGCAGCTGACTCTTTCCCACACGACAAATCCTGATCAGGTAGCTGTACTGACATCCTTGAGCCCATCAGTAACTGACATCAAGATTGAAGACCGTTCTAGATGCTGAAGTGTAATCTATACAGTAGACTCTGAGGGAGTGTTCATTTGGAGGGGCTAGTGAGCCTCAACACTGTGAAAGGCATTTGCTCTCTCTGCTCTGAACCATGCCAGCCATGTAGGAACAGCCTTGAGTTTTCTGATTTCCTAATAGTTTACTCCCCCATAGAAAGTTATTCCTTAATATCTTACAGAATAACCCTTTGAACCTCAACAAGGTCAATATGTCACTACTGTAATTGTGATGGAGCTCATACCAGCCAGGATCTTCATTATATAAGATTCAGTCTGACTATAAATTCCATAACGAACATGCCCTTCAACCCATGTTGTAATTAGGGGAGAGGTGCGGTGTAGGGTGCGTGTTGTGTTGTGTTCCCCAGCTGCCGCTGGTCCCAAGCCCGCCAGCCACTGGCCCGCTCAGCGGCTGGCCGCCTGCACCCAAAATAACCACGTGAGGACGGTATTCATTTAAACTCTGCCTGGCTTATTATCACTAGCCTTTTCCCGGCTAGCCCTCATCTCATAAACTAACCCATTATAAAAGTCTGTAAGTCACCACGTGGTGACGTACC
>JAQHUG010000578.1:424613-438117 GCA_028555095.1 Dicrostonyx torquatus | reverse complement strand
TCCATATTTATATATATCCAAAGTTCCTTCGGATCTTCTGAAGATGAATACTGTCCTGAGGAGAAAGGGACAGAACCCTGCTCCCCTCCCACTTGTCTGTCTTGACCACAGTAGACTCAAAGAGAGCAGATTAAGGGGATGAGAGTAGAGTCACCCAGGGCCCTGCAGCACACAACACACACAGTCATCATTGTCGACTACGCAGACCACGCTGGTCTCGAACTCACAAAAATTCACTTACTGGGATTAAAGGCATGTACCACTGTGTCCTGCTCATTATGGATTTTGCAGACAAAGTTTGTTTTACTCAACTGTCCTTCTTCTCTCATCTTCACACTCATTTCCCACCTTGCATCCTTCTCCCTCATCCTCCTTACGTTCTCAGGCCGCACGTGTCCCCCTTCCTTTGCACTTGGTTTTAGCCTCTCTTGGTGTCCTTTTTAGTTTTCCACACTTCACCCGCATTTGTACCTGTTTATGTGCATATGTTTATACACCCAGAGCTCGGGCCCGCATGTAAGAAAGAACATGTGTTTCCTGCTTCTCTGGGTCTGGGTCACCTCCCTTAATACTTCTAGAGTCAACCATTGTCCTCCAGACTTCAACATTTCATTTTTCTTTATGGCTGAGAAAAATGCCATAGTGTGTCCATATCATGCCTTCATTACCTATTCGTCTGTTGATAAGCATCAGGCTGGTTCCATTTCCTTGTTATTGTGAATAGAGCAGTGATAAACATAAGCATGTAAGTCTTTGTGACAGGATAGGGAGTCTTTGGGGTATACGTCCAGGGTAGACACACTGTAGCTCTCTTTTTAATTTTTTTGAGAACTCTCCATACTCATTTCCATACTGGTAATACTAGTTAGCACTCCCACCAGAAGAGAACAGAAGCTCCTCTTTCCCCACATCTTAATCAGCATTTGCTGTTAGTTTTGTTTTTAACTTTATGTGTACGGGTGTCTTGTGTGTAAATATGTCTGTATACCACATGTGTGCCTTGTTCCTGCAGAGACTAGACAGGGGTGCTGGATCCCCCCAGGACTGGAGCTACATACAGTTGTGGGTGCTGGGAATCAGACTCAGGTCCCCTGGAAGAACAGCTGGTGCTCTTTAACTGCTGAGCCATTTTCCTTATCAGTGCTGTTTTGTTTGATGGATGTGTGAGAGTGTGGGTGTGCAAACAGCACAGCTCGCCAAGATCTGCCTCCTGAGTGCTGGGACTAACGTGTGTACCCTGGCCAATCACGCAGCCTAAACCTTTGTCCTGACATGTACCCTCCGTGTTTTCATCTGGCAGTTTCAGTGTTTCAGGTTCTGAATCAAGGTCTTCCATTCACCTGGAATTGATCTTTGTGTAGGGTGAAAGACATAGGTTCAACTTTATTCTTCTGTCCAGCTTTGTCAGTGCCTTTTGTCGAATAAGCTGTTTGTTTTCCCCCACTGTATATTTTTGATGCCTGTCGAAAAGTAAGTGGCCTTAGCTGTGTGGATTGATTTGTGCGTGGGTCCTCTTTTCTGTTCCCTTGATCGGCATGCCTTTTTCTGTGACAGGACCAGTCTCTCCTTGTCTCTGTAATACTGTGTTGTATGTTGAGCTCAAGTATGATACCTCCAGTTTTGCTCTTTTCTCTTTGCCTTGGGTATTGATGGTGCTTTGTGTTTCCATGGAATTCTTTGAACAGCATCATCTCTGTAGCTTACCTTTTTCAATATAGTCATTTTCACGTTGTGGTAGATGTTTGCTGCTGCCAAGGATGGCTGGAACGTAATGACTTAGAGACACAACAGAGAGAGCAATCATCCCACCCGTCATGCTATTTCTCTGTAATACAGGGAAAAACAAAAGTTTAGGCCCTCTGTGTTGTGTGGATCGGCCGAAGAAAGGGTCTCTCCAAGACGTAATGTAGGCTCTCTGTGGCAGCAGGGAGGACCAGTCTCTGTGAACTGAATCCCAAGTAGCAAAGGCATATTTACTGATTGTTACACAACACTTGTTTTTTGGGTAAGCAGGTTCCTTACTCCAAAGCCCCTGGCCTAATCTACATGTTTTCTGAAGGAAGACATCACACCCTTCCACGTTAGTCCTCCCAAGCACCGTTTGCAGTACCCAGTAACGTAAGATGCTCCAGGTGTGCAGGACTGCCTTGTGACCAGCGAACATCGTGCAAAGACTGTGAAGCTGCTTCAGAAAGATCACTCTGTAGATAACAGGGAACAGTCACTTTTCCACAGTGATTTCTTCAAGGGCCAAGCACTTCTGGAAAACATTATTCCTTCTAATGTCTACCCTAGGTTCAGTGACTCTACAGATTTCTACTACACAGAACAGTGTTCTGGTGCTTCAGGGACTGATCTTCTCACACGTGTTTCCTGGCGCTAACTCCTTTCTCCTGCCATCTCAGGCATGAGCATGGCTCTAAGCGTGGACAAGGGCAGTGATGCTCTCTGAGAGGCTGCAGTGTTGGTAGGATGGACAAGGGAGGAGGGAGGACTAGTCTTGGGCACTTAGTAGGTAGGCTGGCTTGTTAAAACTGTGGTAGGAGTCTGGTGTTATCTGTGGTTGAGAGTGGCTAGATACAGTCAGCAGGTGGAGGAGAGTAGAGGCTAAAGAAGCACTGACAATGAGAGACATGGTGGCTGGTTCAGTATCGCCTGCAGCCACTCTTGGAGTGGCTTTACTGCTCAGCAAGAGGATGTACTAGTGAAATCCACCGAGGAGGATGTGCAGGGCATTCAGCGAACATTTATGTTGGGCACCTCCTGTGTGTTCCCAAAAGCACATAGAGAGAAGAATCTGGTTTGTTTTGGTTTCTCGGTCCCCCCCCCCCCCAGAGCCTAGCCAGAGTGACTTTTACATGGTGGCTGGCATACCAACTGTAGCTTATGCTGGGTGTTGAAAACAGAGCATCTTGGAGAGACTAGACTGTTCAGCAAATGTCTCCTGAGTGTCCTCTAAGCCTCTTCCAGGTGTCCTGCTAGTCTGAGGACGTGAAGCTGAATCCAGGATCCCTGCACACTCCAGAGACAGAGGCTGAAGAAGGCACTCAGCTGACAGTGAGTGGGTACTTGGTCTGTTCTTGTACCTGTTGGCCCTTCACCATTCTGCATGCTGGTGGGTGGTGATGGGGACAAGGTTGTCAGAGAGCAAGCTGTTAAAATACTACGGTAACTCTGAACTGGGGGTTGGGGCTGGAGGAGCTATAGAAGACCTAGTAGACCTCTTTATTCAGAATGTGTGGGATGTGAGGGTGAGGTGTTTGTCTTAGAGAGTATAAGTAGGAATTATCCAGATGGGTTTTAGTTAGGGTTGTTATTCACTATGACCAAGACAACTAGCCAGGGAAAGGGTTTATTTCAGTTTACACTTCCAGGTGACAGTCCATCACTGAGGGAAGTCAAGACAGGAACTTAAACAGGGAAGGAACCTGGAGGTAGGAACTGATGCAGAGACCACAGAGACCGAGGACAGGTGCTGCTTACTGGCTTGCTCAACCTGCTCGCCTATTTTTTTTAATTCTTAAATTTATTTGCTGATTGTTTATATAATGTTCTGCCTGCATGTATGCCTACATGCCAGAAGAGGGCACGAGTTCTCCTTACGCGTGGTTGTGAGCCACCATGTGGTTGGTAGGAATCAAACTTAGGACCTCTGGGAAAGCAGCCAGTGCTCTTACCTCTGAGCCATTTCTCCAGTCATCTCAGCCTACTTTCTTACAGAATCCTGGATCACCAGTCCAGGAATAGCACTACCCACAAGAGACTGGGCCCACCAACCATCAATCACTAATTAAGAAAATGCTCTAGAGGTTTACCTACAGATTTTATGGAGGCATGTTCTAATTGAGGTTCCCTCCTCAGATGACTTTAACTTATGTCAAGTTGACATAAAATTATCCAGCACAAGGGACAAGCTCCAGGTATGTGTGGGTGTGTGCTTCAACCATTGAGGTAGGAGGAGAATATTCTAGGCAGAGAAGCTGTATGACACAAGAGAGGACTGGGAGGCCTAAGAAGGCAGGCCAGGTTCAATTCTGTTGGAGGGCAAGATTCAAGGCCTGGAGGAAGTGGTGGGAAGTGAAATTTGAAGCAAATTGGAACTGGATTATGCAAAAACTTGTCATTCTAAGTAAATGTCTTAGTTGCTTTCCTATTGCTGTGACCAGACAACATGACTACAGCAATTCCTAGAATAAAACTTATTTGGAGATTACGTTTTCAGAGAATTAGAGTTTATGAGCATCCTGGCATGGAGCATGGCAGCCGGAAGGCAGGCATGACTCTGGAGCAGGAGCTGAGAATTTGCAACTTAAGATACGAGCATGAGGTAGGAAGGGAGACACTGTAAAGGGTACAAGTCTTTTGAAACCTCAAAACCTGCTCCAGTTACTCATCTCCTCTAACAAGGACACACCTCCTAATCCTTCCCAAATAGGTCCACCAACTGGGGATAGATACACAAACCCATGAGCCTACTGGGGCCATGCTCATCCAAATCAACACAGTAAAGATTGACTTCATTGTGGAGGCAATGAGCAAGGTCTTTAAAAATGCTTTAAAAGCTTTAAAAGAATAATGGTTTAAGGTAATAGTAGCAAGATTAAAAGCAATTAAGAAGCCTTTACACGCTAAACAGAGTCACCCAAAATAAATGCATAGCTGTGACATCTGCTGTGCAGAGGACTCTAAGTTGTTCTGAGTTAAAGTGCTCTAATAATGACCAATTATATTACAACAGTTACAGGCACTTGTCAGGTGAAGGAGATACAGCTGTCCTTGCAGTTCATGGGGATTGCACCACTCTGTCTTCAAAGCTATTGCAAGTATTACCTTCACAGAGGAAGGAGTCTGGGTCCCTCTGCAGCCAGCACCACTCATGGCTGCTGCATTTTGGCTTCCATGTTTGGGTATAGCAATTGTGGTAGACTGCATGCTCACATCCAAGTCCTAATCTCTTAAACCTGTGCTTGACACTCCACGTGGCAAGAGCAACACTGAAGATATGATCAAGTTGGGCCTGGAATTTCCAGGCAGGTCCAAAATAATTAGAAAGGTTCTTATGAGACGTTATATTATGGAATGGGGCAGGGGGCAAGAGGAAAACAGGAGGTGGGCAAAGGGAGAAGGGAGGAGGGAGGAAAGAAAAGGGAAGCAGAGGGAGGAGGGAGTGGGTTGGGAGAGAAAGAGGGAGGAGGAAGCATAAGGGAGAAGAAAAGATGAGAGGAAAAGAGGAGGTGGGAGAAAGAAGGGGGCAAAGGCTAAGGAAGGCAGGGTACGAAAAGAGAAAGTCCTGAGTTGAAATGTAACCAGCCTGGCTGGCAGTTTCCCTTATGACCGTTCAGGGAACTCAAAGAAATTACCGGGGTTTACTCAAAGGTTTACCAGGGTCTCCTGCTACAGAGAGAAAAGTTGGAAACCCTGGGGTCTGCTAGGGGATGAATTTGTCTGCTTAGTTTCTAGGAGAATGACTGACAACCTGACAAGGACCTAGCAGGAAAGACTGAGATAGTAGTGGACAGGTAACCACACCTTGGCCGGACTGCTTAGGGTGTCTGTCTTCTGCCTTCTATGTTAAGCTTACCCTCTTGGACTTGGCAGCCACTGGATCTGTTTGCTCCTTTTCCCAATGTGGCCACATGGAATGATCTCCATTTCGCTATTCATTTGACCTTTTTAATTGGCTTTTCCAAGATTAGTGGCTGAACCGGGCTCGTTGGGGAACAGACTGTCACCCTAAGTCAGGTCATCGAAGAGATTGTAGTGATATGTTTTGAAGAAGGAAGAAGAAGCTATGAGAACTGGAGATCCCCCCTAGAGGCAACAGTTCTGCCAACAACCAGTCATTTTCAGAACTGTAAGGGAAAAAAATGCTGCTTAGGGCCGTGGTTTGTTTCTTTATGGCGGCAACGGCCAACTGATAAGGTACTTTACGGATGTAACTGCCACACAACAGCCAGATCATAATCCATCAGCAGAATGCTGCTAGGGTCTGGCAGGGCTGGATCTGTGGGAGGCTAGCAGTCTGGTTTGCCTGGGTGCAGGCACAACGCTCAGCACCACAGAGAGGTAGGTTCAGACTGCTCTCACAGGGCCCTGCCTGGAGCAGAAGCTCTGATCACTAGGTGGGAGAAAAGCCATCTGAGGGTTTGGAAACTTAGGAAGAATTCACCCTGGTGCGGAAACCACTTCAGAGGCTTCTACTGAGCCAGCTTCATGTGGTGTAAAAGGAAACCCGGCTAGCAGCTGCGAGAAATGGAAAGCTGCCTTGCTACAAATAGTACTGTGATAAACGGTCTTGGCTGCCAGCCAGCCCGTCTCGAAAGGTGGCCTCAGGACCCGGTGTGTGTCCCTGAAATACTTTCAGGTAGTTCTCAAAATCAAAAGATTTAGAACATCAACAAAACACTGTAATCCCCAAAGTGGAGTTTCTTTTATTATTACATTAAGTAAAAACCCTTCATTGTTATAAAAAAAGAAATCAACCTCAAAATGAACCAGACTTAAGTACAAACTCAATAAAAACAGAGCGATCATTCAGTGGAAACCGTGGAACTCACATTGGATCTGATGCTAGCAAATATGCTTCTACGCACTCATCCATCACTCCAAACAAGAAGTCCACAGCAGATTCAGAACTTTGAGAGAACTATCTTTCTCTATGCTCTTTTGTAATTAGTGCACATCCCACCCCTCAATACTTAGTTCTTCTTGTTTTGTTTTCTGCGTGCATTTGTTTGTGTTAAGAGTCCACATGGGAGTTTTTTCTTTCTGAGTGGGCATGAACTCACTTAATACTATATTATATATTATAGAATATTATATATTCTAAGGCCACCCATTTTTCTACAATTTTGTGATCACATTTTCCTTTAGAGCTGAGTAGTATTCTATTTTTTATACATAGAAAAATCTTTATTATCCATTCATTTCTTGATAGACAAGATATTTCCAATTTTTTGCTACAAGAAATAAAGCAACGATAAACATGGGACTTGAACACCTCTATGGTAGGGCTTAGAATTCTCTGGACATATGCCAAGGAGTGACAGGAGTGAAATGGATGAGGTCAAACGGCAGTTTTTGAGAACTCTCCAGACTGTTTTCCACAATGGTGGTTTCCATTTGCACCCTCGCCAACCGTGAATGTGCGTTCTCTTTCCCACAGCCTCTCCAACATTTGTTTTCCACAGTGGTAGTTTCCCTTTGCACCCCCACCAATAGTGAATGTGCGTTCTCTTTCCCACAGCCTCTCCAACATTTGTTTTCCACAGTGGTGGTTTCCCTTTGCACCCTCACCAACCGTGAATGTGCGTTCTCTTTCCCACAGCCTCTCCAACATTTGTTTTCCACCGTGGTGGTTTCCCTTTGCACCCCCACCAATAGTGAATGTGCGTTCTCTTTCCCACAGCCTCTCCAACATTGTTGCCAGATTTATTAGTGATAGCTATTCTGACTGAGCTGTTAATGTGCATTTCCTTGATGGCAAGGACACCGAACACTGTATTAGTTATTGACCATTTGTACTAGTCATTTTTTATTTTTATTTTTTAATTTTTAAATTTAATTTAATTAATTAATTTATTTAATTTATTTAATTTTTTATTTATTTGTACTAGTTATTTGTATTAGTTATTGAACATTTGTGTAGTTGGGAAAGCTTTTCTCCCATGTCGTACACTCTTTGCTCCGCCACTGTTTTCTTTTGCTGTTTTCATACATTCCCATCTGCTAATATTTGAGGGTAGTTCCTGTGCTGTTAGTGTTTGATTCAAAACGTTCTTGCCTATCGCAATGTCCTGAAGGGTATCCATTAAGCTTTCTGCTAGAAGTTTCGGTGCTTCAGGCTTTACATGAGGATCTTTGATCCATTTTGAGTTTATTTTTGTGCAGGGTGAAATATAAGAATCTAACTTTGTTCTTCTGCAGCAGAAATCCAATTTTGCCTGCACCATTTGTTGGATAGACTTTTTTCCAATGTATGTTTTTGCTTTCTCTGTCAAAACTGAAGCAGACTTAGCTTTGTATTATTACTTTGGGGACTCTATTCTATTCATTTGGTCCACCCGTCTATTTTTATGCCAGGCTATCTTGATCACCACAGCTCTCCAGTGTTATTTGATGATGGGTGTTGTGACACCACCCGCAGTGTTCCTACACTTAGGATTGTGTTGACTACTCATGGCCTTTGTGGTTCTATATAAATTCTTGTATTATTTTCCCTAAGCTTATAAAATTTGATATCAGGATTTTTAAGGTATTACGTCATATCTATAAATAGACTTTGGTAATATAGGCATGTTCACAATATTAATTTTGCCAACCCAGGAGCATGCATATCTCTTCATCATCTAGTATCTTTTGTGATTTCCTTTTTCATTGTCTTGATGTTTTTATTACAGAAATCTTTCACTTCTTTTGTTAGATAGATTTTATTTTCTCTCACTTCTTTCATTACATATATTTCTAAATACTTCTCTCTTTTTGGAGTTATTTTGAATGGGACATTTGAGTTGTTTGGGCTTTATTTTTATAATTTTTCTTTCTGAGAGTACACTGCTAGTATAAATAAAAAGGAATTTTAAAAAACTTTGGATTTTTTATACTCAATTTTATAATGTTTATTAGTTCCAAGAGATTTTTAGTAGACTTAGTAAAGAGTCGTGTTGTTTGAAAATAGGGATAGTTTGATGTTTCTCCTTATTTTTCTCTTTTATGTCTTTCTCTTGTCTAATTGCTATAGATAAGACTTTTAGCACTATATCAAATGAGAGAGAGAAGAGTGAACATCCTTGTCCAGTTCCTGACTTTAGAGAAATGGCTCCCTTTATGTCTGTTTCATACAATGTTGCCTAAAGGTTTGCTTTATGTAGGCTTTATCATTTTAGGTATGTTCCACCTGTTCCTAAGGTCTCCAGAACTTCTGTTATAAGGTGTGTTGGACTTAGTCAAATGCCTTTTCAGTGCCAATTGAAGGTTACATAGCTTGTCAATCTTATTAACTTTTTCAAAGAACCAGCTCTTTCGTTGATTTTGCTCGTTGTTCTTTTAATCTCCATTTCATTAATTTCTTCCCTAATCTTTATTAGTTTCTTTTGTTATCCACTGTGTTTGGGTTCTGCTGCTTATTGTTTTTCAAGAGCCTTGAGGTGCATAATTAGATTGTTAGGATATTTGTTTCATATCTCTCAGATTTTTTAAAAAATATGACACTTATCTTTGTAAACTTTGTCCTTTGGCTGCAGTTTTGGCTGCATTCTAGGGGTTCTAATAGGACGTGTTTTCATTCTCATTTGTCTCTAGGAATTTCATTTCTCTCTGTTTCTTGGATGATTCACTATTTATTCAGAATGTGTTGTTTAGTCTTCAATATTTTTGTGGCTTCAGGCCCACCTGCCTCTACCTCTAGAGTACTGCGGTTAAAGATGTGCGCCACCACCAACCGGCTAGTTGTTGCTCCTTGTTTTTAAATCTAGTTCATTAGTCTGTATCTTTTCAATGATGAGTTTAGGTCATTTACATTTAAGGTTATTATAGAAAAGTGACCTTCTGTCTTGCTGGATTATTGGCATAATTTTCCTCCTCCTCTATTAATTTTTAGGGTCTAGTGAGTTGTTGTCTTGGATGTTTTTTCCTTACCAAGTCTAGTTTACCAGTAGTAAGGTTATCTTTCTCGTTCCTCCCTGTATTCCACTAAGAACTTTCTTCAGTGCTGGCTTGGTTGTCATGAATTGCCTTAATATGTGTTTACCCTGTTATTTTCCATCAGTTTTGAAAGATCGCTTTCCAGGTGTAACATTCTTGATTCACAGTTGTTTCTTTTCAGAGATTGGCCTCATAATCTCAGAGAGCGGCCCAGATCTCCTTCCCAAGTACTGGCATTAAAGGGGTGCCCTGCCACACTCAAGTTGCTTGTTTTCAATGTTTCAATCTCCTTGTCAAGTTTTTCTTCCAATTTTGAACTTTACATTCAATTTATTAACTGTTGCATTCATTGGAGACTGTCTTGTGAAGTTCGTGGGTAGATTTCCTGAATTTGTGCATCTCTTTGTTCGGATCTTCTATATGCTAATGCTTTTAAACAGTAAGACTAAATTGTTTTTCCAGACATTTCAGCTCTCTCTGTAAGTTTATAGGAGAGTTCATCAGTGGGTGATGAGCCATGGATAGGAGTTGTGTCATATTTGTGTGTGTGTTTCAGGATAGCCTCTAAGCAAAGACCCACTTGCTGGCAAGAGACCTGGGCTGGCCTCCTGAATAGACTATAGGCAAGTAGGGTAGGGTACAGGTTCTGCAGGACAGACTGGTGCTTCCCTGCTTGGCTCAGAGCTCCCTCTGCAGGCTAGTAGTAGGTTATACATTATCCTTGCTTAACCTTATTGTTTAGTTTGAATTTTTAGGCTGTGAGTTTGAACTTCATAGATAACCGGATACGTCAGAGCAGAAACATGCAGAAAGTCCCAAGTTCACATTGCAATGATACAGAAGTAACACACTGCAATGACAGAAAAAAATAACCTTGATCATGGCCTGGGCTTCATTCACACGGCATAATTTGTCTTTGTGCATTTCAGTCGCTCAGGAGGAAAAACAGATCACTTCAGCTTTAGCAGCTAATGATTCTTGGTGAGAGTGGTCTCCTAAGTCTGACAGCAGGAAGGGATTTGGGTCAAGAGTCTCCTTGTGTTCATGGTTCAGCTCGCATGAATCTGACTTCAGTCTGGATATTACATTTATGAGCCTCGGGGAGACTGTTCTTTAGCAATCACACATTTAAAGACTGTTTGGTTACAGCTCATACATTCATTAAATAAGCAATTGTAAGTTGGCACTGACTGAAGCACACGACTAAGGGAAGTAAAGACATGCATTTTCTCAGTTGATTAACCTATAAAGTAGCTGCAGTGTTTTGAATAAGAATGCCACCCATAGGCTCATATATCTCAATGTTTGGTGTTGTAGAATATTTATTTACCTATGCAAAGATGTGTTATATTTGTTTAACTTAACTATGCAAAATATGTTGCATTTGTTTAACTATGTAAAGATGTGTTGTATTTGTTTACGTTGTGGAATATTTGTTTAACAATGTGAAGAGGTGTTGCACTTCTTAATTGTGTAAAGGTGTGTAGCTGTTTTACCTTGCCTGCTTTAGATACCTGATTGGTCTAATAAAAAGCTGAACAGTCAATAGTGAGGGAGGAGGTAGAGGCAGGACTTCTGGCAGGAAGGGTAAGTAGGAGGAAGAGGAGAAGGAATTTAGGCTCAAGGGAAGAAAGGAGAAAGAGACACTCAGTCACCAGAGAGATACCAGGGACCAATCAATCAGACACAGAGGAAGCAGGCAAGTAGGCCATGCAGAATGAATGAAAGGTAGGCCTGAAGCAAATGGTAGATGAACAGAGATAGGATAAATTATGTTACAAGAGCTAGTGAGAAAAAGCTGAAGTTAAGGCCAAGCATTCATAATTAATAGTAAGTCTCTGTGTCTTTATTTGGAAGCTGGTTGGCAACCCAAAGAAAATTCCAACTACAAATGGTACCCAATGTGGGGCCCAAATTTCTACATAGGGCCTGAAAAAGCTGAAACAAACAAACAAAGAGATACAACTCCTTTAAGAAGTATTCTTATGCAGCAGAGTACTTGGGCAGCCTGCATGCTAAGTAGAAACAGCAAGCTAAGTAAAAATGCCTGCCACAAGGCAGTTACCAACTTCCTAGAGCTGGGCAGTTAAATGCAGTTCCCAGTTAAACGCAGCCCTTGGCCTGGCCTCTGGGCTTAAGGCTTAGCTCTCACGGACCAAGAGGGGGATAGAGCCAACTGCCAGAGCCACACAGCAGAGGGCCTAGCTGCAGCTTAGCAGTTTCATGTTTGATGGTAGTATCAAGGAGACTAACAACTGTTGACTTGGAAACTTACTAAAAATTATTGAATAGGATCTTGAATTGTACCGGGTGAATTTTTATTATATATTATTTATGCTTTAATAAAGTGAACAAAATATCACCACCACCTCCACCACCGTTTGCTATTACTCTCAATACTGCTCCTAAACACATTAGTTATCCTATAATGATGCTAAATTCTATAACCACCAGTCATCCAAGCATGTCCCTAGAGTGATGATCGCAGCCCACCCCCACGGTTGTTCTCTACAAGGTTGCAGGAGAGGTTTCCCAGTATCAATTACTACTTCCAGTCAGTAATGTTTGGTCTGAAGTAGCCAGCCTGTTTTAAAAATACTTGTATCCTTCACTTTGGCTACTTCTGAAATAACGGATCTGAAGAAACTGAAATTCCTCAGGGAGAAGAAAAAACTTAAAGCCTGGGACAGTCAGAAGGGAAACATTTTCCCAGGAAGATTTGTTATTTGTCAAACCGCCTTGCAGGAAAATCGAGCCTGAATAAGGATAGGTCGGTAACAGGTGGGCAGGTCCCTACCAGGACTGCTTAGAAATGCATGACTCTTGCTAGATTTTCCATCGCAGTTTAAGAGAGGTGGAAGACAGAGAGAGGCATTTGACCTTAGACAGGTGGGACCCTGTTCTTTGGAGGACTCGCACTGAGAAGGGACGTAATTGCAACCACGTGGACAGTGGAGCGTGCCTGCGCCGGCCGCGGCAAAGAAAGGGGAAAGAGCAACGGGGGTAGTGGGGGCGCGCGGGGCGGGGGGGTGTTACGGAAACTGTGGTTGTGACCCTTTATAGGAATGGAAATGATTGTAGCACGTTTCCTCCCATAGTCCTTCCCTTCCTGAGTAGCCTTAACTGGCTGCAAGGGATGCTGGGAAGTGTAGTTCTTTTGTTTTTAGTTTAGCAGGAAACTATCATCTTAGGTCTCTGCTTAAACCCTAACCTCACTGTGGGCCCCGGAAGAGTAACCCTCATCAGCTGTATCTCTTTGTCCCTCTTACATTTTAAACTTTTTCACTGGTAATTTGGCTATTTTAATTGGCTACAGGCAACCGAACTTGGTTTGGGTTTGATGTGGCATAGACTATGACAATAACACTGCATTTGGCAGAGGGATTTGTATGGGTATGCCATCTTGAGGCAACACTGTCCTGGGACACTGCAGCCCTATGAGTTGCAACCTGGTCTGTTGGAGTTGGAGCAGCTAGCGTTTTATTTTTGCCTGCTGAAACTGGAACCCAGGGGTTTGTGCATGCCAGTGTTCTACAACTGAGCAGCAACTCTAACTGCTGACTGACTGCATTTCAAATGGGAAATGGGAAAGACGAGAAAGAGCATGGCAAACAAAAAGGGTAACTTGATGGAGAAAGAAATGATTCAGAGAGGAAAAACAACTCTAATAAGTCTCTTTCAATCCTTTCCATCCTTTTACCTTTGCTTTCTCTTTAAACTCTGAATATCCCTCTTCCAGATTCGCTTTGTTATAAAAATAAAGGAACTCAGGGCCTTGCACATACTAAGCATCACTCTCCCATTGAGCTGTGCCG
This sequence comes from Dicrostonyx torquatus, assembly GCA_028555095.1. Taxonomy (NCBI): domain Eukaryota; kingdom Metazoa; phylum Chordata; class Mammalia; order Rodentia; family Cricetidae; genus Dicrostonyx; species Dicrostonyx torquatus. Next base: position 424,660 of record JAQHUG010000578.1, on the reverse strand, counting down.
TAGCCCGGCTTTCCTGTTTTTATGCCTCACCCCGGAGCTTGTAGCTG
>JAQHUG010000578.1:369754-414077 GCA_028555095.1 Dicrostonyx torquatus | reverse complement strand
GGTCAGATGTGAAATTTCCACTTACAACATCCTGTTGGAATTTCGGAGCATTTCTGACTTTAGGCTCTCAGATTGTGGGTCTAATCTGCACTGCTATCTGTTCAGAGTGGCTTCAGTCCTGGAAGCTGTGTTCTGTCACTTATATCCCCAAGGTAAATTACACTGTGTGTTAGGATTAGCTAGACCTAGCGTAGGCCACAACTAGTGAAGCTAGAGGCCCTGACTATGGTTGTTTCATTTAAAATCGAAACTGTCATTTCTGTCCTCAGTGCTGATACGTGAGGAAAACATGACACACATCTGTGAGAAGCATTGTTTGGGCATGCTATTTTTTATATAAAAAGATAACCCCATTAGTTAGGAGAGGCCAAAAGGCTCAAACATGGAAGGAAAAGTGTAGTTTTTACTTTAACCAGAGAGCCAAAAAGTGGGTAAGCCATGACCTAAACCTCGTAAGACCGAGTGCTTGGCTGGCAATTAGCCAGGGAGACCAAGCACTGTTCAGCTTTCCAGTTCCCAGCTCAGATCACCACTGGACTTGGCCAACTGTGGGACCCACATGGTGTGTACACGCATGTACACAACTGTCTACTAATGCCTATGCTTGCATATGTACATGTGTTTACATGTGTACAGTACAAGCATGCACATAAATGCATGTGTGTACATATGCACACAAATGCATGACTGTGTGTTTGAATATATGGGTATGAATGTAGCTGGTGTGCATATGGGTGTATGTGTATGTATATAAGTATTCTTGTGAATATATGCATCCATATATGTGAGGATATACATGTATGTGTGTTAATATGCTTTGGTGGGTGTATACGTGTGTGCTTGTGTGGGTAAGTTTATGTGCTCACAGGTGCTTACAAATGAATTCAAGTGTGGCCATGCATATATATACATGAGTGTATGTGGTTTTGTGCATATATATGTATATATATATATATGTACATGTGTGTCTATGCTTCTGTTTGTAAGTTTACATGTATAAAGTATACCAAGTACACATGTGTGTGTTGGTGTGCATATCCGTGGGTGCTTATGTGTGAATATTCATTTTTTGCAAGTATGGTTTTTGTATATGTGTGTGTGTATGGTGCTTGAGGTGTGTTGGGTTGGGTAAAGAGGGAGCCTGGCTCAGTACTATCCATGCATAAGTAAATGCCTAAACTTATTATTGGACTGGTATTTCCATGTCTATTTCAGCATACTTTTAGGAGTAATTATTACTCTCTTGGAGACTTTGTGTTGTAAAGCTAAGGCTTTGTATGAGCTTTTGAAGTAGGTCAACCAAGAGGCACTGTCTGGTTCTGCTGCCTAAGTACTGCTGCCTGTGTTTTGTTTGCATGGTTTTTTAATTAAACCCTTTCCATCTCCACATGAGCTGCACTGTCCTGCTTGACATGGCTTACATATTCACACTAGCAGAGGTCTCAAAATTGCCATGCGTGAACATGTGGACAAAAAGATTATGCAGGGCCTGCTGACTTTGGCTTCTGATACAAGTATTTCCAGACAGTGGGTGCTGCACGGTGATATCAAGAGTCACCCTGTTACTCAGGGGTAGGTAGGATTCAAGTGCCTTACCCAATCAAACCTGGAACAGAATGTACTGAGTAAGCAAGGCAGGCCAGTGCACGTTCTGGTTCCAGAGGCACCACTTACTGTGTGTCTCAGATAAGTTTTTAACTCTTCTGAGCCTCTATTTTCTTGCTTGTTTTTTTTTTTTTTTTGAGAGGATTTTGTGAAGGCCAGGTAGGCCTCCCTATGTAGTTGAGGTCAGCCTTGAGTTCCTGGCCTTCTCGCCTCTACCTTCTAAGTGCTGGGATTACAGGCGCTTTATTATCACCACCAGCTTCTGTCTTCATTTCTCCAAAAACTGTCACAGGATCATGGAAACTACATAAACACCACACGGCACACCTTTAGCCCCAATGCTGAGAGCACGGGAGCTGCTTCTGTAATTCATGTGGCAGTGACGTTTAACTCACCTCATGCAACGTGACCATAAATCCCAGTCCTTAGTGGGCAGTAAGGTTTTTCCATTCTGTTTGTTTTACTTAATGTGATTTTTCTGAAGCCAGTAGTTATGGAGTGCAGCTCCAGATCTTACTAGAAAAGGTAAATAATCTGAAACACTCAACTCACAGCATGTTGTTTCTTCAGAATTCACAAGTTTTTGAACTTAAAAAGACAGGATTTTGGGATCATGAGCTTCAGAGTCATCTCAGAGGAGCATGGTAACTGCTTAAGATCACCATGTGGCACACCTGGAACATACTCTGAAAGATGCACCCTTTTCCCTCCAAGCCTTTTCTTAGGCACTGCTCTCTCTCCTTCAAATAGCTCCTTGGGGCTCCTGAGGTTTTCATCACTTTTTGCAGAAAGAATACGCTTGCTTGTTTGCTTCTGTATGTGTGTGTTTACGTACGTGTACGTGTGTGGAGGTCGGAGTCCTGAGGACTGAACTCAGGGCATCAGTTTTGGCCGCAAGCACCATTACCCACTTAGCCGTCTCACCTGCCCAGTTTTCTGAACTGTTGGTACCGGTGGCTGTTTGCCTGGTTGCTTGCTATGCTCTGATTCCTTCAAGGATTACGACCTAGTCATATAGTCATGCTTAGCAAGTGTCAAAAAAGATACACTTTAGTTATGTGTCTATGTATCTGTGTTGGAGTATGTACCCACAGCACATGTGCCTGCAGTCAGTGTGGGTGCTGGGAACTGAACCAGGGTTCTCTGCAAGAGCAGTACTCTTAATTGTGGAGAAATCTCTCAAGTTCCAAATTAGCAAGCATTTTAAAGATGGATTCTGCCAAGGGATGGCAGTGATGATGACCCAGTGTTAAAAGCTGGTACTGCTCTTGCAGAGGGCCCAAGTATTCAAGTTCATTTCCTATAACTCATATTGGATGACTTACAGTAGCCTGTAATTCTAGTTCCAGGGGGATCCTACACCTCCAGTTTCCCTGGGCACCTGCACTTGCGTCTGTTCTCTCTCTCTCTCTCTCTCTCTCTCTCTCTCTCTCTCTCTCTCTCTCTCTCATATATATATACACACACATACACACACATACTCCAATAGCAATGTTAAAAAGATGGAGTCCACCATCAGTTCTTAGGTGTTTTGCGGTCTTCCTGACACTGCTCAGCTAGCTACATCATTGTTGGAGGATTTACTGCAGAAGCAAAAACAGAGAAACCAGAAGTCTGGGCTAGCCTGTGGGTGGTAACTGAGAGACCACCCTGGGCAGGCAGTGCAGGTGCTCCCTCTACCCAGGACTGCCTGCTGCTGATGTAGTTTCTGCCTGTTTCCAGAGCATGATCCATGGGACACTTCTCAAACCTGGATGCCAAAACATGCACACATCGTGCACCAGAGGCACTAGGGGAACCTCAAGGCCCAGTGATTGGTTTCTTCTTCATGGGGATGAGGCTATGTGGACAGGAGAGAAGCAAGGGCTTAAAGCAGTGGGTGCAAGGGGGGAGGAGACATGGGGGAATGCTGCCTCTGACAGTGAGTAGGAGAATAACTTTTGGGTCAGGCAGGAGCAGGCTGGAATTCCATCTCTACATCATAGCTACTGGATAAACCGGTTGTGTGGTATGGTAGCCTCCCCCAGGCTCCCCCTCCAAAAAAAGTATGTTCACATCCTTGTTCCAGGAGCATGGGAATGTGACCTTATTTAGGAAAGGGTCTTTGGAGATATGAGGAAGAATCTCAAGATGAGATTTCCCTGGGTTACCCTGGTGGGTCCTAAATATGATGACAAATATCCTTTTGAGAGAAACAGAGTGCTGGGTAGATGTCTCTGCTAAAGCACTGGCTATGTGAGTGGTCTAAGCAGCTGAGTTTGGCAACCCAGAACCACATAAAAGGCTAAGTGTGGCAGGTACACTTGTAGCTCTGGTACTAGGAGGTGCAGACCGGGCTTGCTGCCCAGTTCATCTAACCAGTCAGTAGACTTCAGGTTCATCAAGGGATCCTTGCTGAAAAACTGAATTGGACAGCCACTGAGGAAAAAACCTGATGTCAGCTTCTGGCCTTCAACACACACACACACACACACACACACACACACACACACACACACACACACATATATACATATAAAAAACACAAGTAAATAAGGGGGGAGGAAGGAAGAAAGAGAGGAGGGGACTATATGGGAAAACAGAGATTAGCAGCCTTGAGCCCCTAATAAGCATGGACAAACACTTGCATTTCCAACTTCTCCATGACAATGAGAGGACAAATTCCTACAGTTTCAAGTCACCGAGTTAGTGACACCTGGATAGCGGAGCTCTAGAGATAGTTGTTCAGAGTGAGTTGCACAGCCGGGAGCCTCTGCAGCTAGATTGGAGCCCTAAGTGTGGGTTGCTTTGAGAGTAATAGAAATCCAACACGCCCGGACAGGATTCGGCTATAAGGGTAGTAATGCTGGGTTCATCCAGCAGGTGGCAGGAGATGGGTCCTCAGCCAACTATACAGCGCAGGGTAGCAGCTGCAGGAACAGGCCCTCCTCAGCTCACAAACCTGTGGGGACCAAGGTCCTACCCTGGAGGAGCTCCCAGCTGTGCTCAACGTGGTTCTTTTTCCCTTTGAACATTGTGCTCAAGCCAGGTGGCAAGGGTGAATTTGAAAATCTGGTTACCAAATAAAACATCTATGTCCAGACCTGGCCTTCATCTTAAAAAAAAAAAAAAAAGATAAGATCAAACAAATAAGCAAACAAAAGTCAAGTACAGCACACAGTAGAGCCCACTTTGAGACCAGACGGATGAATGTGTGAATTGTTGGGAAAAAGAGGGAACCCAGTCAGGATTAAGTTATGGATTACTTCTGTAAGAGTCTCGTATCCAGCTTTTCTGTTCATTCATTTATTCACCCAGCAAATACAAAGCCAGGCCTTATGCTGAATGTGGGAGTATGACCCACATTCAAGAAGTTCACATTTTACTCTGAGTGGGCAAGTAAGCAAGAAAGGTGCGCGCGGGGCTCGTGTTTGCTCCTGGCTCCTAGCTTACCAGCATCCAGATACTGTTTGAGCTTAAGGCACAGGATGAGAAATCCCCTGGCAAAGGGTATTTCCTTCTCAGTTTCTTTTTAAAATTCCACTCTTAAAGAAACCTACTGTAAGACTGGGTGTGGTGGTGTACAACTGTGATCCTAACACTCAGGAAGCTGATGCAGGAAGATTGGGACTTCCAGGCTAGACTCAGCTACCTACCAGAGCTCACCCCCACCCCTGAACAAAACACAACTACTGCTTTCTCCTCTGGTTGCACAAGAAGCAACTTAAGGGGGTGAGGGCTCACTTTCGGTTCACGGTTTGAGGATACAGTCAGGAAGACAGTGGCGGGAGCTCGAGGCAGCTGGTTCACATCGTATCTGCAGCCTGGAAGCAGACCACAAAGGATGCTGGTGCTCAGCTCACTTTCTCCTTTTTAATCAGTCCAGGATCCCTGTCCATGGATTGTTGCCATCCCCATTTAGGGCGGGTCTTCAGAAGTAATGCCTAGCAGACCATCTCTGAGGATTGTCTCTAAAGTGATTGGAAATTTCTCAAGTTGACAACTTAGACCAACTGTCACAATGAGCACTGGAAAAGAATTGTAAAGCAGGGCACAGCAGGGCACCTGCTCACTCCCTTTTCTGTACTTCCATCCTAACCAGGGACTCTTTGTGGAAGGGCTAAGTGGCATTTGAAAAACTGAAGCTAACACCTTTTATTTTTCTAGACTGCTGTATCATCTTCATTTTAAAGGAAACACATATTTTTCTGTTAAAAGAAAAAAAAAGACCAATGATAGTTTTTGTTTTGTTGTTGTTGTTGTTGGTTTTTTTGTTTTTGTTTTTTTTTATTTTTGGTTTTTCGAGACCCAGTGACAGTATTTTCAATGATTTATCTCCCTGGACAAATTCCAACTCTGTTGTGTGCACTGATATTGGGCTAATTGTCTCCCTTTAAAAAAGTAAAATTACAAGAAAAGACCATCTTTGCTGAACTTTGTGCTCATAAAGAGGTTGCCTAACCAGAAGTATCTTAAAGTCCTTCTCTCTGCAGCTCCTAGGCTCCTACCGGCTGGTGAGTCAGGAGGAGTGGCCAGCTGCTACACACGTGTTTCCAGCGGCACCCTTCCCTAACATGCTCCTGGGGCTTTGTGAGATCCAAAGGGCTTTCTCCCATACCATCTAGCATGACCCTGCCATGACCTTTCAGAAGCCATGTTAGTGTTGTCACTCCTATGCTACAGGTACAGGGAAAAATATCCTGGAATGAAGAATGACAAGCCCAAGCACAGAAGTTAGTTTTCAACCGGATGTAACATCACTTACATGCCAATTACTTAACAATAGCAGAAAAGACAATGGCTGATGTTGATCCGCACATGACATAGCATGAGCACTGAGGTGGGAGAAGGGAAAAGAAAAGAAGTCTAATTCTCCGTTTCCTCCTCCTCCTCCTCCTCCTCCTCCTCCTCCTTCTTCTTCTTCTTCTTCTTCTTCTTTTTGGTTCTTCAAGACAGGGTTTCTCTGTAGCTTTGGAGCCTGTCCTGGAACTAGCTCTTGTAGACCAGGCTGGTCTCGAACTTCCGTTTCCTTCTTTCTCTTCCATTCTCCTCCCCTCTCTTCCTCCTTCCTTCTAGACTATTTGGACAAGAGAAGAGGTGGGCAGAATTGTGTCTGAAGAATAAGCAGATATCACAAGCTAGTAGCCTAGTGTTGTGGAAGTTAAAATTGTGTGACAGATGTGAAGCAGTGAGTTAGAAACATTAGTCAAGACTGAACTATGTGCAAATATTTATAAACAAAACAAAGACAAGACTATAAAGATATTTCTTAAATTAAGTTAGAACCAGAGATAAAGTGTATTGGTTTTCTTCCATGCACAAGGCCCGAGATTTGATCCCCAACATCACAAACAGCCCTGCCTCCATCCCCAATGCAGAGATCAGTCAAGAACTGCTCACAGTCATTGCTGGCAGAGAAAGTTCACACTTTTGTCACACGGGGGCGCCTGACACCACCAGGTCATGGCTAGCTTCCTGCTAGTCCAAAGGCTCCTCACCTTGTAGACTTTATAAGTCGCAATGAGGGCTCAGAGGAAGACGCAGCTCCACCCAGAAGACCTCAGAGTAAGGAAACAATTGAGTGGATCTTTGTGTTTGCTGTCCAACTTCACCAAGCACCAGCCCGGGCCCGACCATCTTTCCACTTAATGTCTCACTACCTTATTCCTCGTTCTTTCAATTAATCTGAGAAGTAAATGCAGGAAAGTGAATGTCTTGGCACGGTTAAGGCAGTCTGAGAAAAAAATTACTATTTGCTCTCACCACTTTTAAAATGCCTAAGTGAACGGGGTGGGCAGAGCAAGAGCATCGGTAAAGGACTACAGTTTCCGATACAAGAAGGGAAGGAGGAAGACTGAGTGCTGTGTACTAGGCACTGAGTACATTGTGCTCCCAGAAGATACAGATATTATCATTTCGTTCAAAGATGGAGCTGTGTTGAAGATGGGATCAGAATTCAGCATCATGTCTCATCACGGATGTGCTCTCTATCTTCTAACAGAATGCTTTCTGTAATGTAGATCTAACAGCATCCTGCCGTGGCTGGAGGTGACCAGCGAAACCTTCCTGGGATGCTGGCCCTTTTCTTCCTTTCTCCCACGTACCCAGCTAATTTTACGGGCACTACATTAATCCCGGTAGATTACTCCAACCTCAGAAGGAGGAAGAGTTTCCATACTCGGGATTCCCTGAGGGGCATTATGTTCCTTATTTAAAAGGTTGCTTTCTCCCATGGCAAGCCTTTAGAAAATGATAACCAGCAGTCTTGAAGAACTCGTGAATCAGTTAATAATAGGTGGCTCATAGTGACAGTATACATTATAATTCGAGCATATAGGAAGCAAGGACATGAGGATCTCAAGTTTGAGGTCAGCCTATGGAGCAAATTATGTAGTGAGACTTAGGGTTTTTGTTTGTTTGTTTTGTTTTGCTTTTTAATACCAGGGTTGGAGGGATGGCTCAGTTGGTTAAGAACACTTGCTGCTCTTACAGAGGACCAGGCTTGGGTTCCTAATATTCGTGAGGCAGCTCATAAATGCTTATAACTTCAGCTCCAGGGGCTCTAGCACCTTCTTCTGCCCTCTGTAACCAACAACACACATGTGGCATATACTCATATAGACATATACACATACATAAATAAAATAAAAAATGCATCTTTTAAAAGATGTTCAACCAAAGAAATATGCATGTAGTGCTTGGGAAAAGTTCCTTGCTGAAAACATAACCCAGATATTGTATTTAAGTGTGTTCTTAAATGAATGATATTGAGTTTGACTGTGAGAATAAGGGAGTAAAAGAATCCCTGGTGACTTGGAGGATTAACATTTCGAGAGAAGGAAATTGGCCAGCCACGGAAACTTAGAACATGACAAATGCCAGGGACTGGCCCTGTCTTTATACAGTCTTCTGATGAGAAGGATACTTGACCAGCAGACCTGAGCAAGGCAGTCCCTAATGGCTAAGAATTCCGTGTACAGCTGAGCTGGGGAGCACATCCCATTCAACACTTGTTCACCAGCTTGCCTCTGGATAATTTGGCTTCCTAAGAATTGACTTTTTTACAGGGTGAAAACATACTGGTCTGGCCAGTACAAACTTCTAGTACTATTGAAAGTTGATTTTTCTCAGTGCAAATGAATCAGTTGGTTTTCTGGCTATAACTTAGCCTCTGTGGCCACTTGTCCTTAGGGAGAGAGTAGTCTCTCTTAGAAGATTTTCTGTCATGTGTTGGTGGCAAATGCCTTTAATCCTAGAAAGGTAGAGGCAGGTGGATCTCTGTGAGTTCAAGGCCAGCCTGGTCTACAAGAGCTAGTCCCAGGATAGGCACCAAAGCTACATAGAGAAACCCTGTCTTGAAAAAACAAACAAGCAAAAAAGATTTTCTTTCTCCCTGCCAGTGTTCATCGCCACTTGTTGGCCAATGAACACACAGCCTGTAGTTCATGTGCTCTCTGTTAATGTGGCTGCCTGGGGGAAAGAATTCAGGAAGCAAGAACCAACAAAGTCAGATCTCTTCTGAGGAATGAGACCAGGACCCAGGTTCCGAGCTGTCAGGGAGATTTAGTCTCTGGATAAAAATGCTCATGAGCCACAGCACAGGAGACTGAAGGCCCTCATGCCTTAAAGGAAGAGCTGGGATTCTTATCCTCCACCCCTCTCACCCCACAAACCAGTTAGTTCAATTCAGCTAATGAGGTGTCTTATTCTTACTGACAGGAGACCAAGAGGTTCTCAGAAGAGCTGTGTCATGATGCTCCTTTTCTGACATCCTTTAATGGCTCTTACCTACAGGAACAAGTTTCCTTGGCAGGAAAACTAAGTGGCTGACTGCTTCACTCTCTCAGTTGTTCAATCTCTCTGTCGCTGTAAAGCCCTGAGAGGTACAATTGGAAGCCTGACTCGAGGTTATGGTCCCTAGCGTTCTTCACGTAAGCCACAGCATATGGATCTCATGGTGCCAGGTTAACTGGGATACTCCCCTTCTGGTGACTGCCTCCCTTGCTCAGTGGTCAGCCACCCTGGCCTCTGGTCTCAATTGTTAAATGAAGGAAAGTGCACAGTCAAATGCACATCATTAGCTGATGCTTTTATTAAAAAATATTGTGGGGCTAGGGATGTAACTCAGTAGTACAGTGCTTGCCCTGGGGGTGGGGGAGAAAGAAGAAATACTTTGGTAAACTTGTTTAATGGGAAAAGAACCCTCTCCCTTTTAGCAGAAGAAAAAGTTCATTGCATAAAATAATACAAAATGCACAAAACCAACTGGGGAAAAAACTCTCTATAATCCCAATGACCATATAACCAATAAATTATCAATGTTTATATTGGGGTATGTTTCTTCTTGCTGGAGGGCCTCATGTATACCAGCGGAGTGCTACAATTGTGATGAGCTATACACACATCTGGTACACTTCTCAAAGATTTTTAATGTAAATATATACATGTATACACACATACATATATTTTACATTGTTATATGTGAGACTGTATAGTGTATCATTTAGCATACCACTATGGCCTGTCCCCACAGGACAATCTCCAGATTTCCATTCCAGTTTCTTCCCAGTTCATGCCATTCTCTGAAAGCATGCTTTTCGTCATATCATTCTCCTGTTAAGTAAACTCACCGGCTTCCTACCCTTACTTTCTACACTTGAATTCCAAATGGTTTCAGGCACTATTCAAGGCCTATCAACTTGATTGTCCATTTCACCTTCCTTTACTTTCCTCAGTGTAGCTGATGGAGCCGTGAAAGCCTATGGTCTCGTCCATCCCTCACTGCTTTTTCTTGCCTCTGCACAAAATGTTCCCTTCCAGCTGGATGTCTATCCCTTCTCCATTCCCTTAGTGATGGTCTTTTCCAGAAAGTTGTGCCCACCCCCAAGGCTCTCAGAAAATGCACTACAAACTAAGCTAAGTGATTTTTTTTTCTTGACAAAAAAGTTATGGTCCTTGACAAGTCCTCAAAACATATGTTCCTTCTTCAGATGTGTGTGTGTGCATATTAGAATCAACATACCTGCACATACATTACGATAGAGTGTGTAAAGAGAGATTGGTTAGAGGGCACACTTAACATTTCCAAACTTCACTTCCATTAATATTTCTCACTTAAAAATTGTGTATATCTACAGATGCACAGAAATGGACATGTTTTTGTATACATGCATGTATTTACATCTACAGTATATAAAGGTTTTACGTTGTATTTCCTGGAGACTGCCACTTCCAAAATACCAGGTAATCTCAGCACCCATGGATCCTGGGTGACCATGCTGTTTGGTTAAGGACACCTAGGGAAAGGCATCTGAGTCTCATGCCTGTATGAATCTGTGGGGCTCCTCCTTGGTTTTGTGCAATAATTGACAAACAGCTCTTAGTAAATTCCCTGAGTGATGTGGGAGTGTTCTCCTGTATTTTGTATTACTCTCATTGGTTGAATAAAGACTCTGCCTGGCTTGTAAGATAGGTCAGCCCTTAGGTGGGCAGAGTAGACAGAACGGAAGTTCTGGGAAGAAAGGAAGTGAGAGAGTCAGTCGCCATGAGGCCCCCGCTGCAGATGGACCTACCGTAGAACCATCTGGTAAGTCACCCACCTCGTGGTGACATACAGACTTTTATAATGGGTTAGTTTATGATGTGAGGGCTAGCCAAGAAAAGGCTAATGATGATGGGCCAGGCAGAGTTTAAATGAATACCATTCTCATGTGATTATTTCGAGCATAAGCAAGCAACCAGTGGCTGAGCGGGCCAGCAGCTGGGGGCTGGGAGCCGGGTGCTGGAAACATACAACCTGCACCTCTTCCCCACTTACAACACCTGAACTGACATAGTTCAGCTTAGAGATCAAGAGACTCGACTGGGTGGATGGATGTTTGATGATGTGCAAATTGGTGGGTAAGGGATTAGTGAAGCAACTTGATTCTCCAGGTTATATCTTCTAGCAAGTACAACACTCAAGGCCCCTTTCATGGCTGAGGAGTTAGACTTGAGTCAGCCCTGAAGAAGTATACAATGTCTCAAAGCCACAAACATGGCAAGTGTAGGAACTTCCTATGGACTGTTTCACCCAAGAAAAGTTCCCAGTTCCATAACATTCCTCTTAGGAGGTGGATTTTTTTTTTTAAAGATTTTAAAATTTAAAATGTGTGTTTGCCTACATGTATGTATGTGTACCATGTGTATGCCTGGTACACTTAGAGGCCAGAGAAGGCATTGGATCCCTCAGAACTGTGTGAATCACCACGTGGCTCTTCTGTAAGAGCAGTAAGTGTTCTTAACCACTGAATCAACTCTCCAGCCACCACCGCTAAATCCCTTTTTGAAACAGTATCTTGCTATATAGCCCAGGTTGGCCATGAATTTGTAGTCATCCTGCCTCAGCCTCCTGAGGTCTAGGCTGGGATTATGGGTACAGCTAACATGCCCAGATCATAGGTTGGCTTATTCAGGGCTATCAGGATATGAGCATGCAGTTCCAGCCTCCCCCAGAGACTACCTTGCCAAATTGTTTGGCTGACCTTTATCCATTGCTGAGCAAGTAAGCCCCAAGCCATGCACAGAAGAATCGTATGACACCTAGACTGTGCCTGAACTTTGATTGTTGTTGATAACATTGTCATGAAGCCTTCTGCTGGATCCTGGCATTATCCCACTTTAATTTCTCTGTCCACCATAGTCTCTCCCTAGATTCCCTCTGCTCCTGTGGCTTTAATACACCTCTCTCACAGTGCATCCCATCCATTTCAGAGACCCTTGTATCTGGCCCTTACTTGTCATCACAATGTGGATATCGACACTGTAAAGTCAAAAAAACTAGGTCATCACTAGCTCCTTACCATCTTCAGGATGATAACACCTGCCACCCAAGCATTTCTGGCTCAACCCTCCTACAGCGATGTGACAACTCTGCCAGTTCAGAAACTTTTAGTTTTGCTTTGCCTTTGTTGAGACAGGGTTCCACTATGTAGCTCTGACAATCCTGAAATTCATTATGTAGATCAGACTGGCTTAGAACTCACAGAGATTTGCTTGCCTCTGTCTCCTAAATGCTGAGATTAAAGGTGTGCACCCACACCCATTTACTGGCTCAGCTCAGTAAATTCCTGAAGAGATTTGTCTTCTGTTTTTTGCTGTTCACTTTCCCTCCTGGCACTGTACTAAGACTCTTGCAAGGATACTACAAAAGCCACTTCAGTTAATCCCTTGTATACATGGTGGGGTGAACTTTTTTTTGGGGGGTCATAGTACCACATTTGTCCTATTTGATCGTTACCATGGACAGCCCAACAGATAGTTGCAGACATTACTGTGGGGAGTTCTATCCTCGCGTTAGTGTTTGGAAGGCTGGGTTTGCATGTCCCACTTGAGCAAGCCTAATGGGGTTTTCTAGGGTACTTCCATACTTTACCCTGTAAGTAGTTTCTGTAGGAAGATTTCTCAGCACCCAAAGTCCACTTTTCCTATACCTTCCTGTCATGAAAGTGTTGCAGAACTCTGGTGACTCAGAGTTGAGCATGCAAACTGTAACTGAGGGCATAGTAAAGAAACCACCAAAATGGCTGCTCCTTTGAGGGGGCAGGGGTTATTATAGATAAGAGAGAGAAAAATAAGCAGACTGGACATAGCCAGTTCTGTCTGTAAAAGAAGCGAGACTAGCAAGAGAGCGAATAACAAGAAGAGCAGAGGCAGGGAGGAAATCTTGCCTTTATATAGAGAACGAATGTCTATCTGGGAACAGGGAAGCCCATGAACTGCAACAGCCTGGGAGTTAGCATAGTGAAGGAATGGGGGAGGGTGGGAAGAGTCTGGAGGATAACATGGACTTTGAAATGCATAACACGTATCTGTGAATAAGAACTGAAGGAGTCTGGAGGACAGCATGAAATTTGATTGTAGCCACAGGTATATGTCAATGGAGAGCCATATGTCCCTATCTCCAGAGTCAAAGGAAGACAATGGAAATGACTCCTTTTTGCATACAGAGAACATGCTTCTAGACTGTCAATTCTGGACATATGCACTGTCCTTTGGAGGAAACACAGGCCAAAGGCGGATTGACTTTATCCAGACCTGAAATAGTCATGTTGGCCCATAGATTTCAGCTCTGAGGCAGCACCATAACCCGACACCATATCTTCTGCGCTCCATTTCCATTGCTGTCGTCTTGTACTCCTTGCTCACTCCTCTCTCTCCTCCCATCTTCACCTCTCATTTCTTCCTCCTTTTATGTTTTTATTGATACATAATTGATATATCTCAAACCACATATTGCATGCACATAATGTGTGCAGCTTATTGAGTTTGGACATGCCATAGGCTTATGCCCTCAAGTTCATTCTTATCATTCTCTTTGTGTTCACAGGGCAGCCAGAGAAATGTGCGCACATGAGTGTGTGTGAGTGCATTTGTGCATGTGTGTGTGTGTGCATGTGTGTGTGTTTCCTTTTGTCTTTTTAAAAACACAATATGATTATGTCACGTTAGGCACTACCAATGTTTCTTATTTCATTAATTAAAAATTCAACTCCTTTTCATAGCTCACTGTGCCCTGCAAGTGTGGGACACCCTGTCTTTCCCTATGTCACCCTGCTCTGTCTCTCTGTCCTCTCCTACCCTCCAGATCATTTGCTTCACAGATGCACAGAGATCCTTTCTGGTCACAGTCGCTGTTTCCTACTGCTATGGCTGATTCATAGGCATCTTTTAAGTTGTACCTTGGGGTGAAGCCACAGTGACCTGAGTAGATGGCTTATGTACTGTCCCAGGACCCTGCACCTTCTCTTTTATCATGATGGCTGTCATTTGGTCAACAGCTTGTTTGATATTGGGTTCCTCTATTAATCTGGATCTACATGAAGTGAAGTTAGAAATTGTGTCTTCTGTTTCAGCAACGTCTTCCCTACACCTACAAGTCCAGGCACTCAACCAGTGTCAGTATGTTGTTAATGAATAAAAGATGCCCTAACTTTAGGTCTTTACGACATAGTAGGGCACATCAGTGATTTCAGTTGTGCTATTTTAGTTTTGAATGATATTCTATTTGCTTATTGCTTCTCACTGAGTTTCACTTTCTTACAGACCTTGCGTTGAATATTCACTCTAGCTAGCTAGCATACTGGGAACTGAGAGTCAGAGCTGACTTAGACTTTGAACTTGTCCAGAGGCGTTTACTAACTAAGCAGGAATAGATTACATTTATATTTTTATGGAACATACAGACAGAGAAAGGATTTTTATAGGAGTAATATCTTCCTTTGTAATACTTGATGAGATCATTTATTCAAGAATAGGCAGGTGACAGAGAAAGGGTTTAGACCCTTTTGACCCAGTCACTATGGCAATGACGAGGTTAATTACACTCAGTACAGCCCAGGGTCAGGAGAACCGAGCTGACTCATTCAGTAAACACAACAACCAAAAGTCATGCCAAGCCAGGTTAGCAGGTTGGAGTTAACTCCCAGGGGCAGTGGACAACAGCTCACCATGGTGTTGCCTCAGTGGGTGTCTCTCTGGCTCGCACAAGGACCATTTGCAGCTGAAGACTTCTGTTGTAAGCATTACTTTCCAGCTACAGCAGAGCTGAGGTCTCCATGAAAAACACTGAGCATTACCCTGTCTTCCTGACTGCAAGGCTTGCATCCTTGTCAAGCGATGCTAACGTCATGAGGCTGTTTCCTCTAGTAATAGGAGAGAAGGAGTCATATGTGGCTAATTCTTCTCTAAACTTGACCTTCATTGCTTTCTTCCTGTCTGCAAATTATGCTGTAGGTGTGGAATTTGTTGGTGGCCTCTTTCTTTTCTACTTTCACTGCTAGTCTCTCTCCCCTCAGACTTCCTTCAGTCATGGAAACTGCCAGTCGTGGCAAGATACACGTGCCCTGCCTGTGCTGTGGAGGGACATAGTAGGTATTTGTGAAGTATGCCTGCTGGTCTAGTGGCTTGTGTAAGCATTTATGAGATGTTAGGTCAGACGGAAAGAGAAATGAGAAGTGGTTTAAAGGCTGTTACTGCCACTACAGTAGTCATGATCTATAGAGGCATTGTCATAGAAGGCCTTTGGTGGCCCTGTCAGGAACTGCTTTGTTTACAAGTTACCTTAGCCAAAGTCATGGTCCTTTCTGGAGTAACTCAGAATGATCATTGACAGTATAAAAGTTCCAATAATTCTAATCATGCAATCTCCAGGGCTCCTCTGAGCTTAGTCAAGGCTTTCAATGGCCCTGCACTGTATATTTTGCCCTCTCACTTACTAAGTATTGAACCGTATGTGCCATACGGTTCTTTAAATATTCTGTACTCTAAACTCCATCCCAGAATCTACTTTCTGGGACACAGACTTGCAACCTATTGGCTTGCCTAGATGAAAGATGTAGGGCCATCAGGCACAGCTAGATGAAATAGGAAAGAGTACATCCCACTCCCTCTGTCTTGCAATCTATCAGGGAATAGACACCTTCAACACATAAAGGCGGATTCACTATAGGAATCATTGTTGCAAGCAGATGCTAAAGAAAACAAAGGTGAGATGAAAGTTCAGAACCAGGGACTTAGAGGGACCTCCCTAGCTTATAGTAAGCCTATAAGTTGGCCTATAGAATGAGTTAAAAAGAATCATATACGACTATAGCATAGCCTGTCCAGGAAAAGGGGAATCACACTTCGTAGGAAAGAATTTCATATCTTGGGGCAACTTAAAGTTATGTGGCGTCTAATACAGCAAAATATTAATATAAAAATTAATAGTTGGGAGGATCCTTTCTTTCCATGCCTCAACTCCTGACTCTAAATCTTTTCCACTACCTTTATTTGTTTGGTGTGGGGAAGGTACGAGTGTGCTACAGTGCAATTGCAGAGATCAGGACAGCCCCCAGAAGTTGGTTCTCTCCTTTCACCATGTGCGTTCCAGGAATCGAACTCAAGTTGTCAGGCTTGGTGGCAAGCACTTCTACCCACTGAGCCATCTTGATGGCCTGGAGAGAGATCCAGAAAAACCCAAAATCTTTTACCTTTCTGCTGCGTTTGGATTCTCGGGCCGCATTTCTGGATATCTCCCCAGGATCTTTTCCCCTTCAAAACTAAGGCACTTCTTACCCCCAGAGTATTTGCCATCAGAACACAGTGTTGTGAAACTCCAGCTAAACTGATGCCAAGATGAGAAAGGAAAAGATTCACTGACATCACTATTGGACGTGCATATTTAGGCAAGGCCATTTGGCTCACAAACGTGGTGGGATCGACAAAAGAACTACTGAAAATCAAGGGCTTGCCCATCAGGTCAGTGGGTAAAAGCATTCTCTGCCAAGTCCGAAGATTTGAGTTCGATTCCTAGGAATCCACGTGGTATAAGGAGAGAACTGAGTTCCACAAGTTGTACCAATTGGCCTCTGACAACCACACACTCATAAGGATACACATGTTCCTCAAAATAAATGGATAACTGTAATTTTAAAAGAAAATTTAGAAAAAGGAAAATTTGAGAAGGCAGTTATTAAGATCAGAAAGCTCTCCTTCAAGTATGTCTGGGCCTTGGACAAACTGAAAGGTAGTGCTTAAGCATGGTGTCACTGTTGGCTATTCTGCGGAGAAATAGAGACCGACAAGTATGTGACTATCACTGCTGCCCCAGTACACAGAGACTTTGTTTTTTTGTTTTTTGTTTTGGTTTTTCGAGACAGAATTTCTCTGTGGCTTTGGAGCCTGTGCTGGAACTAGCTCTTGTAGACCAGGCTGGTCTCGAACTCACAAAGATCCGCCTGCCTCTGCCTCCCGAGTGCTGGGATTAAAGGCGTGCGCCACCACCGCCTGGCCACAGAGACTTTGTAAACAACACGATTGCATTCCTGTCTCAGACTCTCAGGATCATTCCTGATGATGTTGGTGAAGCGAAACTGTAATCTACACAAATAGGCAGACCGGTGGACACATCTTTCTGTCTTTCACACTGGGTGTGAAAGAGTTCATTGTCTGTGTCAATAAAATGTATTCTATTTCAAAATAGAGCCACTCCACAGCCAGAGAAAACTTTGGGACACTGTCAAAGTCGTCAGTCCCTACATCTAGTAAACTGGCAATAATCTTACCACAGTCACATTGAGCCAGTTTCTGGCTGGAATGGAGACAACATGTTGATATGGCTTGGTTCAAGGGGTAGGATGTCACCTGTGAAGATGGCAGAGATGGAACCACACTGCTGTAAGTTTTGGATTGCTTCCTACCACTAGCCTTTCCCAGACAGTTGTACAATTAGAGGTCTACTACCGTCCCTGGAGACTGAGTGGGGCCTGGTGCTCTCCAACCTGACAAGGTGCTCATGCTTGATCTAGTCAATATCACAACTGCAGTTATAGCCTATTGAAATGTAGCATAAGGCTTCGGGCCAAGCTCATCTTGGGTATAGTGTGGACTTCATTGCCAAGAACATATTTGTAAAAGATAGTCATTGTGGCAATATTGCTGGCAGCAGCCAAAATGGCACATCAATGGAAGCAGCTGGCTTCACCACTCAGGTGATTATCCTGAGCCATCCAGGCCCAACTAGCGCTGGCTGTGTCGCTATGCTGGATTGTCACGCACCTCCCCCTATGGTAATATTTTATTTGTGCTTTAACCAATTAGCTTTCCTGTAGATCAGAGTGTGGAGCTTGCCACACCAGTTAGTCATAGAGGCCAGGCAGTGGTGACCCACACCTTTAATCCCAGCACTTGAGAGACAGAGGCAGACAGATCTCTGTGAGTTCAAGGCCACCCTCATCCTAAAAGAGAAATAGAGCCAAGTAGTGGTGCATCACACCTTTAATCCCAGCACCAGCTGGGGAAGTGAAGACAGGAAGTCTTATGGCTGGATCAAGAGAGAAATAAGATATATAAGACCGGAGGAGACAGGAGCTCAGGGTTCAGTCCCATTTGTTCTGAGGATTTCATAGATGTAAAAACTAGAGGTTGGCTGCTCTGCTCCTCTGATCTTTCAGCTTTCGCTCCATATCTGACTCCAGGATTTTATTATTAAGATCAATTAGAATTCACGCTACATCCCAGTGTGTGTTATTCTAAGTTGAGAGGAAAAACTGATGGCCGTTCTGGTAAGAGGATGGTTCTGCTGAGATGGCTCAGTGGATAAAAACGCTTGCCGTGCAAGCCAGATGGCATGAGTTCGATTCCAAGAACCCATGGTGGAAGAGACCCGACTCTGGAAACTTGTCATTTGATCCTCATATGTGTGTCATGGCATGCACACATCCACATTCACATACGTTGCACACACGAAGGAGGGTGAGCAGCAGGAGAAGGTGGAGGAGGAAGAGAGGCTGGAAGAGGACCCTAAATCCTTGACATCTGTGATGCAACCACCATCAGTTTGGCTCCAAGCAAGTCCCTGCATGTTCTGAGCTGTTTTGACGAGCTCATTTTGCTGTCTGTGGTCTGAAAGAAATTGGTTGGTGTGGGCATCAGCAAATCTGTGGACAAGAAGGCTGCTGGAGCTGACATGGTCATCGAGTCTGCACAGAAAACTCAAGGCTTAAAAAATATGATCCCTCACACTAGCCACTCGGTGATAGGGGAATGGTCTCAGAGATATTTGTCTCAACTGGTCACTTATACTTAATAGTAAAGAGCTAGTTAGTGGCATCCTAAAACCTTCAGAAGGAATGCAGACTATTTTGTGGATCATCGTGTGTGTGTGTGTGTGTGTGTGTGTGTGTGTTGTGTGACAGAGGAAGAGAAGTACAGAAGGGAAGAGAGATGTTTAGCTTTTCATTAAAAACAAATCAGTACTTATAAATGAACAACTTGATCAAAAATCTCTCAAATAGCCAGTAAAATAAAGTTGAAAACAAAAACAAAACAAGCACACAAACAAAAGACAGGAAAAACTAATGTGCTATCCTTTGCTCCTTTGGTTCAGGTTGCACTATTCAGTATAAGAGCCCTGCTGCAGGTATGTGGGAGGATCACACAGGAGGTGAGAGGCCCCAGCCAAGCAAAGAAAGGCAAGCTTTGCAGAGTCCACACCAGAGGGTGAGGTGCAGCAAGAGCCAGGTCCTGGCAGGAGGGAGGGGAAGAGCAGGTCAAACAGAAGCCTGCTTATTAGAACACTCACAGGTGAAGTGGGAGGCTGAGTCAGCTGTAAGATGGCAGAGGCAGTTTTCTCAGCCCTGACTCTCTTCCCTTGGGAGCCACAGCACAGGACTCAGAGTCTCCGGTCAGGTACAAGGAATGTAGATAGCACAGAAGGGAGCCCAGTGGTGAGGAGGGGAGGAGAAAGCCTTCCGGAGCCAGAAACCACACCTATCTACACTTTTCCGAGCTTTATCACCCGTACAAGTTAAGCAATATCATTTCCACATTTTCGTAGCATGAGCAATTAGTTAAATAGTACCTAATTTAATTGTCTCTAAGCAAGTGTGGAACAATGGCCCTGAACTTTATCCCATCCAGCCCATATCCTGGTTCCAATTACCTTGTGTCTGAGATTTTTGTAACATATTTCTGCTGTTGCTGTTATATTTTGTTGGCAAGGATGTTTTGCTCCTTTCTTCATGTTTTATTTTGCAAGCATTCCATCCAATGACTTCTCATTAAGGCATGCTAGGTAGGAAAATCATTCCTTCCTCCTGCTACAGTGGCAAGAGACCAGGTGTCTGTGGATGCTATAAATACAGGCCTTTGCTGGTGGCCTGGCTGCCTATCGTCCCCAGCTTCCTTCACCTGAACCCTGCCTCACCAGTCGCCCTTTCATGTCAGGTCAAAAGCCACTTTCTCTACAAGGCTTTCCTGGGTTACCCCTGGGCTGCC
Organism: Dicrostonyx torquatus; assembly: GCA_028555095.1. NCBI lineage: Eukaryota > Metazoa > Chordata > Mammalia > Rodentia > Cricetidae > Dicrostonyx > Dicrostonyx torquatus. The sequence goes on along the minus strand of JAQHUG010000578.1, from coordinate 393,695 downwards.
TTATTGTGTGTTCCTACCACACTCTGTTGTCATCACGCTTGCTCATCCTCATCGACACTTCAGCCAGACCTGTGTTTTGTTTTTGTTTTGAGCCACAGATAGAACCCAGGGCTTAAGGTTTGCTGGGTTAGTGCATATCCACGTGTGTGTGTGTGGTTGTTTTTGTTTATTTTTTTCTTTTTGTAACAGGGTCTCACTATGTAGCCCTCATTGGCCTGGAATTCACTATATATAGACCAGGCTGGCCTTGAACTCACAGAGATCTGTCTTTCTCTTTCTCCCAAATGATGAGAGTAAAGGCAGCTTTTAAGCAGCTCTTGCAAGCCATTAATGGTTATGAACTTAAGGAGAGGGACAAAACTAATACTTTCAGATTTGAATTAAACATTTTGGGATGTTTTATGCTGCATTTGAATATTAATAAATCTATGCTTGTTACTTAATTATTTTTCATTTATGCTTGTGCTTAAGAATATACATATTAAAAATGAGTTTGTCTCACGAAGCCTTAAATTTGTATGTGTTCATGTGCATTCAATTTTGTTCAATAGTGAAAAACACATGCAGAACATTTCTGGGTATGAAGGCAGATTAGCTTTGGCAATAAAACCACGTAAAGAAAAATAGCCAAGAAAATATGGGCTTAGGAAATGAGGAGATGGCTCATTTGGTAAAGCCAAGTGGGGCGGTGCAGTCCTTAACCCCAGTGCTGGTGGGGCAGGTCTGGGCAGATCTCTGGAGCTCAGTGGCCCGCCAGTATCAGTGTAGCTGAATCGGTGTGTTCCAGGTTCAGTAGAAGACAAGTGATGAGCAACTAAAGGAGGCCAGTGTTGCCCCCTGGCCTCTGCATGCACACACACAAGCTAATATACTATAATCTCTTCTTACAAGAGGCAAGATCTGTAAGGGAGCTTTACCCAGATGAGCTCTCCAGTGCAGGAGCTGTGAATCAGCAAAAATCCAATCCAGCTGCTTTTCCCACTGTATTCAGCACCGTGGAAAAGGCAGGGAAGTGATCTCTCTCATACATAGGCCCTGCAGGTAGGAGAGAAACCGAAACAGAGCACAGGGACTAGCTGAGGTTCATGGAAACCACCAGGCAGTGGCTCACCCCCAACACACACATGCTGGCAGTGTTAATACACTCAGACTGCTGCTCAAGTCAAATGCCGCTTCCCACACCCACAGCATTGAGCCCCAAGGAGAGGCACCTGGCAGCGGTACTGCTTGACTCAGGGCAGCTGTGCCAAAACTCACTTTGAAAGATAACTGACCTGAACAGCACTGGGGCAGCACGTATTCCAAATCTGGTTCTGGAGGTTTCAATTGAAATTGCAAATCATCCCTTCTGCATCAGGTAGTTTACTACATGAAACATCACAGAGAAAGAATTCAAAATCCCTCTCACCAAGAAAGAAATCATGACTGGAGGAATATTCTCATCTAATGTACTTTTACTATACTTGCCCCTTTTTTAATTTTATCGTATGGTTAATTTAGTCATTTTTAATACTCAAAGTCTTTCATTAATTTTTAATTTCTACATACATATATATGGCTTTGCTTTTGGCTGCATTTGCTCAGGTACATTTCAGGATTGTTCTGTTTCCTCACCCTATCTAAGATTAGGCACACTCTATTTTTCTTCCCCCATACAACTCATACCCTTTCCCTCTCATTCCTGCCTCTTTCTCTCTCTTCTTTACCTGCTACCCCCTATACCTCTTAAAGCACAACCTTCCATAGCTTTAACAATCTCTAAAATCTCTGGATAGTTTTTCGTTCTCCACATTCTCCATTTATATCCTTTTCAAAGTTGATCTGACACTAGTCCCCATCATTTGATCCACCATCCTTTCCTCCCACTCCCAGCCTCAGTGGTGGAAATCCTAGCAGTGTGTGTTTATGTGTGTGTCTCTCTCTGTGTGAATCTCTGTGCCTATGTGTTTCCCGTGCTTCTTTGCTTATCTTCCAACTGCTGTAAGTTGATGTTGCCACTCTGGCTGACTAGCTAGTATAGCATTTGCATGGAGGGCAAATTCAGCAGCTGTGGCTGCTCTTTCAGTTAGTGTTCTACACTGGGAATACAGAGACAGAACCAGGCACCCTGAGTAACTAAGGACTAAAGATCAATGGACTCTATGCCTTCTTTTTCTAGAAAACAAAAGGGAAACAAATGAATGAAACAAAACAAACAGTAAAAAAAACCAAAGAAGCACAAGAAACACATAGGCACACAGATACACACAGACACAGACACAGACACACACACCATAAAAACACAAAATCGGAAACTAGCATTAATAGTGTTAACCCCTACAGATCCCTTTGAGTCTTAAAGGCATCAGAATCTTTGGATAGAGGTGGCGTTGGCACACCTCTATCCTCTAATTCCTCAGCCTCGGAAAATGCACACTTTGTGAATGTGAAGCAAGTAAACTTGTGGGCCAGACCAGCAGTTTGACTCTGTTATCATCTTGGAGGTCACAGAGCTCAGAAGGGGTCAAATGACTAGCGTGGTACCTACAATTCACCTTCAGTGTGTGGTACAGCCTCTGCTGGTGGGTTGTACAGCATGTCCCAGGTCCAGTGAATGACTCCTTGCTACCCGCAGTCCCTCATTGCAGGAACAGTGGAAGATGCTGGTAGCATGGTCCTCTCCATTTAGCCCAGAATTGCTTTGAAATGTGGGTGGGAAGATCCAGGCTATGCTTGGAGACCCACTACTCCTAGCTGTGCATATACTGGACTTGCCAAGTGTCTATGCTGTGGAGGTTCATCATAAGGAGAAGGGCACTCCCCAGACAGAGGTGCTCTTGTCCCTGCTTCCTGTGAGACCAAGAGAAACCAATTCAGGGACAAATATAACCTCATGGATCTATTGAAAGAATGGCTTTGCTGGAGGGACTTGAAGCCGAGACAATGGTGGTCAGGGGACCACATCTTGCCTGTTTAGTTATGTAAACCTCTTGCTTTCTATTTAAACCTACCTCCCTGTCAGGACCCTTGAAAATGAACTTGGGGGCATTGCTGGATCTTTTTGACTCTTCCCAGTGTAGTCACATTGAATAAACCTAAAACAAAAATAATCCATAATCTCACGGAATTCAGATCAAGATTTGATTATAGCTGGAGATGTTCTCACTGGTAGAGTACTTGCCCACCACACTCGAGGCCCGGGTATGTTCCCCAGCAAAACGCACACACACAAAACCACAACCACAAAAGCAATAAAAAAAAACCACATCCACTTTTTAACTGACCCTATGGACCAAATCACCATAAATATCAAAGTACAAATGTAAAATGTCATCTTTACAAAAAATGTCATCAGGTAACAAAGTGTCCAGAATTTCTGTTATATATCCTCTGGGTTATGCTATGACTAATACAGTGTTGAACTTTTTCCTTTTGTGGTTATTGATCGTCTCCCCCCTTCAAGAAATTGGATTTATTTGATTTGCTCAAGGGGCAATATTTTCTATAAAGAAACAAGTCTCTGTGACTCCTCAAGCAGGTCCCCATACACCTTAGCAGGTGCAAGCAATGGGAACCACCCAACTGATACCAGAAGAGGGCGCCAGAGAAGAAGCTGGGCGCAGAAGTGCGGGACAGCCACAGCACACAAAGCTCTTGCCATGGTTTGTTTCCAAATACAGAACTTTCCACATTCTTCAGGTATCAACCACTGGCTCTTCTGCTCCTCATAGTGCAGTGAGGTGTCGTGAGGTTTCACGAGCTGTCCACCAAGTGTCCACCACAAAAGACAAGCAGTGTCTCGCTGTAGTGATGCAGTCAATTGGAAAGACATGTCACACACATACACATACACACACACGCGCACACACACACACACACACACACACACACACACACACACGATCCCTGAGGCACTTGGCACTTGCCACTATCACTGACCCCTTCTGCAGGGCTCTTTGCTGTTCATATCTTTGTATTTGTGGCAAACATTATGGACGGCCCATGCCAAGGCAAGGCAGAATCTAAGTATTTTCATGTGAGGCCTACAGCAGCTTCCTAGCATGACCTACCAGAGCTGCAGGTGAAAGACGTGTCTCAGCCTCTCATCCCCTCATCTCTAGCTGTGAGTGGAATCACCTACTTACACCCCCGTACTTGACGCTGTCTATCATACTAACATAGAATACAAACTTCACGACTTTTCTTGGCGTCATATGGAAAGCTAGAAAACATTGCACTCATTGATGTTAAATGGGATAGTTAGTAAGGGATTGCTATGAACCAAGGTCATATAGGTAATAAGCAGCAGAGCCGGAATTGAACCCAGACAACTGTGCCTTCCAACCTGGCTGGATACAATGGTCTAAGAAAAAACAAACAATAGAACCCCAGTAAATTGTCACAGCCAAAGACATCTGAGATAAAAGACTAAACATGATGCGATGCCCTGAGTTCCCACAGAGGTACAGCATTTGTTTAGCATATGAGAGGCCATGGATTCAAACCCCAGCATGGGGAAGAAAAAAAAAAAAAGCAAGACCAAGATTCAACACAAGTGTGGTAGAGGGTGTGCACCCAGTCACTACCTTCCTTATTTGCCAAAGACATTCAGTATGACTTTCAGGAAAAGCACCAGGGCAGGCGGCGCCTGACCTGGCTACTGTCGTTGGATATGACACTTCTTCATCTGGATGTCTCATCGCCTCTGAAGACTACTTTTGACACTACTACATCAGTCCCCAAACTCTGCCTACCCGTAAAGGCTTTGAGAGTCTGGCTCCAGACACTGCATTTCATTCAGACTTGTTGACTTGACAAAAAGCCATGCCCATACATAGCATAAGGCCACTAGGCTTTTCTTTGTCACACTTCTGCAGAGAAAAAAATGATGTAGTATGATATAAGCATCTTTCTTGTAAACACATTTTTTCCCCTTAAAAGGGTGGGTGGGGGGGTAGGATGGGAAGAAGGGAAAGCATCAGCTGGCTGCAGAGCTCATGAGCTGAAGTGCTGTACGTTTAAAGGAGATTTGCCACAGCCAAAGTCCCTGGGGGAGAAGTGGCCGGTCCAGCTTGACCACTGGAGGGAAAGTCCCCTAGACAGTATCACAGCCATATACTCCCAGCTTGCCAAAGCAAAACATACATGTCATAAACAGCTGCTAACAATCCAGCCCTTCCTGAAGATAGCAACATGCAGAAAACTTGCTTCAGAGTTCCAGGGCCAGGGATCAGGATACACTGTTTTGCCAGGACACAGCCAGTGGAGCTACATCAAGGTGACTTGCTCATCTGTGGCCCCACAGATGCCACACTGTCTAGCTCAAAGTGGCTTTTTGTTCCTTCCCCCACCCCCAACCCTCATCTTCATACTACTGTTAGCATAGGAAACTGTGCTTGAATACTGTAGACATCGATTCTTTCATTTCACACTGGCTTTTCTGCTCTACTCTGCAGAGAGGAGCCCTAATCTTGGGAAGTTTGCCTGGTTAGCTGTGGTCACATTGCTGGTAAGTGGCAAGGTCTAGGGCTCTACCCCATGACCTGACTCCAAGGCCTTTCGTGGTTTTCCACATCCAGGCTCTCTTGAGATCCCCCGCCCTCTCTCCTGGCTGCCTGTGGTTTCCTGCCCTGGCCTGATGAGGCTGTGTGTGTGCAGCAGCTGCTTGTCTTCCTGCAAGCCTTCAGCGGCCCCTGCTTTTCTCTGCTGAGTCACCGCTGCTCCGTGCGGTATCCTCAGCTGGAACAGTCATAGGAAAGTGTCTGGAAACTCCCCTGGGTCTTATCAGCAAAGAATCTGGCAAAGGTAATTCCTTTGCTTCACCTTGCCCGGAGAGGATGAGGAAGGCTGGGAAGGCACAAGGTGAAAACGGGCTCCTGTAATTAGGAAAAAGCTTTCCACACTAACACAGGGATCCAGCAGTCCCTGCAAATACGCTAGTGACAGCTGTTCTTCAGGGGCCTGAGGACAGGGGCTCTATGTCCAGTGCTCCCCTCCCTGGAGGCTCATTAGCTCCCGCCCCACAACATCCACCTGAACCGACAGCTAGTACTGACTGAATGTCTAGTGTGCTTGAGGCAAGAGTCAGAGGTCAAGAGACAGTGTGAACTCAACAAGGTTATTCGACCTATCTGAGCCTCAGTTTTCCATTTGTCACTTATCAGAACTGATGGTTTTGGTAGGAGATTAAATGAAGACATGTCCAGTGTAATGTCTGATCCACCAGGAGTACTCAAATAATCGCAGCTACTAGCACTATTAAACGTAAAGCAACCATACCACCTTCATGAATGCAGTCTGACCACACGTATGAAGCACTGAGTTTGCTTAAGGAACTCTGTCTTTGGGAGATGTAGAAACAGAGATATAATCTTCCTCTGAAGGGAGCTCACAGGACCTGGATCCATAGGCAAATTATTACAGAAATGTGAAGAAAACGCAGAAACGTACAGCCCAACAGCAGAGAGACAGTAGAAGGTAGTACAAGCCCTGCAGATGGTTGAGACTGCTGTGGGGAGGAGGGCCTGGCTCTGAGGGCAGCAGGAGGAAATTATACATTGCCCAACATATAATGAGGGAGGTGGAATGGCTTGGAACAAAGGAGCTCAGGGTTGACTAGCCAAGCTGAGCTGGAGAGGACTTTTACCTTTTAACCTATGGCAGGCAGGACTATCTCTCATGAGAAAGAGAGAGAATGAAAGTAGAGATGGGTGGGGCAGGCTCCAGGAAGGATTGCACAGAGTGGGGTTGTGGCTTCTCTTGCATAGTAGTGCCACTGGGGAAGACTAGGACTTCTAGACACCCAAAACGGAGCACACTGGAGACATGCTCTCTGTGTGCCAGGTGTCATGAGAAATGGTCAAACCACATCTGTCCAGCTCAGCTCCCACCATGGTAAAGACAAGCGCCATTAGTTCTTCCAGAGGGGTCCAGGCAGAAAACCTGAAACCCTGAAAACCTTGAAATCAGAAAACCCTAGCACATCTGGAGGAGCCACTTAACCCAACAAGCAAGGACACGAGAGTTTACCCAAGGTCCTGAAGCAGGCCAGCGGCCAAACTGCAGTTTGCACCGAGGCTTGTTTGCTCCCAGCACAGGCTTTCTTAACCACCACAGCTATTACCTCAGCTAGTGAATGGTGTTTTTTCAAAACAGAGTAACTGCAGATCTCTGATTCATTTCCAAACACAAGATTTAGTCCTCCCTGCCTTAAACTCACTAATTCTCCTTCCACACAATGAGCCTGACATTCCATCGCCAGCCACGATGCCCATGTTTAGAATGCTTCAAATATTGTCTAAGGAAAACACCCTGTAAACAGACAGGAGGGCAGAGGGGGTGGAGAAGGCAGGGGGAAAGAGATGTGGCAGCTGCCAACACCTGTTCGCCCAGGATTGCAGCCTCATGCAATCTCAGGCTCTCTGGCCCCATCACCCAGCTTCAGTCAGCTCGGGGCAGGGGATGCCAGATCCAAATACTTGGTAGGCTCCCTACGTAGCTGGGGCAGCAGCTGTGAAATAGGAGTCTGAGAGCAAAATTGAGCTGAGCAGGGAGTAAAAGCCACTGGGACCTTTGATTCTTTTTCCAAAGCACAGTTTACACCAGCAACATGCTGGCATGAGACTGACAGGCTGCAAGGGAGGATGAGCTGGATGCCTGCTCGGCGACAGGCAGGGGTTACGACACAAGGGCAAAGTATTATTTACTCCCTGGGAACAGGTGCTGCCTGGGACTCACAGTCCTCTCTGGCATGCTTCTCTGCCCACATGGACCAGCCCTTCTCGGAGGCAGCTCGTTCCGGCGCCTCATGAAGCTCTAGCCCTGGGCACTGCTTTCTCGTTGGCCCTTGGCAGCACAAAGCTTGCAGGCACCTGGGAGATGCCATGGTGGGGGGGGCTGGGCACGACACCAGCTTGGGTTGTGTGCCCGATGGAATCAGCTCACGTTATAAGCGATTGACACCACGTCAGGAGATAACGTCATTTGTGCCCTGATGATTCTGCACCGTCCTTGCCTGTACCTACACAGATACAACCAAGCAGCAAGAGACTGTGGAGGAGTGAGGGAAGAGCGAAGCTGCTTGCAAGGGTCTATGCACACTGCAATTCACCTCCAGAAAACTGCTCTCCACGGCAAACTTCTCTCAGTTGTACCGTGAGAGTGAAGACAATCGACCAAGCCGACTCCGGCCCCCATTAGCTGCCCTTTCCTTCCTTGCTTATGTATTTCCTTAAAGCTCTGCTTGGTAAGTGTGCAAGAGGAAGGTTTAGATTTTGCTGACTCACAAAACAAGATAGCAAGCATCTAAAGCATTTCTTTGCATGGTATGATTATGGACAGAGAAGGCGGTGAGGAAGCAGTGGGCTTGTAGGGCTTCTTGGCTCGTGAACTGTTTCCACAACCCCTTAATCCTGATCTCCATGCTCCTCAGAGCACAGAGGTGCCAATTGTAAACTCTCCTGGGTTCAGGGATGCAGAGAGAGAAAGAGGAAACAAATAGGCAATTACTCCACATGGTTCAGAGTCACAGGCTGTGGGAAGTCACGCTGTACAGAAAAGCTTGAGAGAAAATAGCCATCTGGCTTCCTTGTTCACCTTTGTCTATCCTAGACTGCAGTAAACTGTGTCACCAGCATCTTGCCTCCAGGACTGCCCTGACTCTAATGCACCTTACCAGTTGCTGCCAGCAGGGTCCTTCTAACTAGTAAATTGGCGAAATTCTCCAGCTCTCCAAAATCCTGCAGTAGCCACCACCACTCCGGGATAAAGGTGAGCGTGGCTCATTGTCATCGAGACCCCTCCCCACTGCTTCTCAAGCTCATCTCTCCCCATTTTACTACAACAGAATTGAGCAGTATGCCATTTCCCCCTCTTTAGATTGACTTCCTAGAGAACTCCAACATATCATTCAAAACTCCACGTGACTACCTCATAATATCAACCATGTCGGCTTTCTGCTATTCCTATTCTTGTCTGAAGCCTTGTCTTCCAACTTCAACAACTGTCCTGTCTAACACCCTACCTATACCAAGTGATTTAAACTCTTGCATGATTTGAGTTATCCTCCGTCTTGCAAACTATCTTTCCTTTTATAGGCCTGAGGGACTCCTCAGTCTGGTGGGCCAGAGAAAAGGTCAAATATAGAAGGAATTTAGTATCACTGAGTTGTGTGGCCTCCCATGTACCTACTCATTGGGTCTCACACAGTTCATCAGAGGATTTGACTTCTATTCTACAGAATAAGACACTGGGCTCAGAGACAGTATGTGACTGTGCCAATGCCACTCAGTGGGTAGGTAGTGGTGCTGAGATTCCAATCCAAGCTCTCTCACTGTACAGTCTGTGGAGTTGAAGGGTAGTTCCTTACTACCTTCCATACATGATAAGAAGTCTACTGTTGTCTTTGCCCTCTCATATATCCTATGTTGAAATGCTGCTTCTGGAAGGGGTTCCTGTCTTCTTTCTCAGCCTTGGGTGCTGTCCTTGTTGCCTGACATTCTATCCCTCACTGCATTGCCCAATGGGACTGGTTCCTGCCTCTGGTTTCCTGTGTGCACATCTTATTGCCTCACCAAAGGCTGGAAACATTCCCCAGACAGTGTCTGGGACAATGTCAGGTACATGGCAAACACCAACCCATAAATCCTTTATTCTAGACTTATTGATTGACAGATGCACCCAATCCCTCCTCCCAGTTCCTTGTCATCTTGGGCCAGTTAGTTAAAATAATCTTTGTCTCTAACATCAACATGAAGACCTACTGTTGGTCAGAATAGTACGTTGAATCCTCACAGCAGCCCTAAGAGGCAACTACTTTTATGACCACACTGTACAGAAACAGGAAACCAAAGTACAAAGTTTAAATGACTTTCCCAGGGCCACAAAACCAGAAAGCAACCTGGATTCAAAACTGAGCAGCCTGGTTCTGAAGTTCATTCTCTAATCATTACATTGCATGCCTGGTCCTCCTTTCCTTCCTTCTTTTTTTCCTTCTTCTTTCCTCTCCCCTCCTTTCCCTTCCCCTTTCCTCTGCTCCCTCCCCCTTTCTCCCCCCCCCACTTTCTTTCCTTTCTGTCTGTCTGTCTTTTGAGACAAGCCCTTGGTGTGGGAGGTGAGGTATGCTGTGAATATATTTTATTGCCATTGGTTAATAAAGAAGCTGCTTTCACCCAATGGCTTAACAGAGTAAAGCTGAAAGAGATATATAGAGAGAATAGGTGGAGTCAGGGAGAAGCCATGTAGCCATCAGAGAAGAAATACATGTGCTGCCTGTTGGAAACTTTGCTGGTAGGCCACAACCTCGTGGTGATGCACAGATTAATGAAGATGTTAGTTTAGGATACAAGAGTTAGCCAGAAATATGCTTAAGTTATTGGTCAAACAGTATTGCAATTGATACATATTTCTGTGTGATTATTTTGGGAGTCTGTGCTGCAGGGAAACGAATAAGCGGTCTTCCCCAACAGGTTCTCACTATGTAGCCCTGGCTGGCCTAGAACTGGTATGTAGATCAGGCTGGCCTCCAACTCACAGAGATTCACCTGCCTCTCCTGAATGCTGAAATTAAAAATATGTGGTACTACACTCGGCTTTGTAGATTTCTTTTTAAAGCATAAACATTAACCTCATTCATTCCACAGCATGGTAGGCTGGTATAATGTAGGCAGACTTACTCTGTATGTTCCCAAAGTGGCCCTAAATTGGGTATTGTGTTTTACTTTCTCAAAGTCTCTTACTCCAGCACTTTATCAGGAGACAGAATTCTTTATCAGGAGACAGAATTAAGCACTGTAGACCCATGAGGACTTCAGTCTTGTTATCTGTAAAGTGAGCTTTGGGACCCAACAGCTCAGGCCTCTGTCATGGGACCCCTTCATGTGCTAACCTTCAACAATACATTCCTCAGCCTGGATTTTCAGAGGTCACACCCTTACCCTTCTGCAGTCAATCCTCCTACCCACTCATCCACCTTGGTTTATGACCATGCCCTCCTCTGCCTGGTTCTGCTTCCCCTAACCAGGAGCAACCACTCTTTTGACCCTGCCTTACAGAGTTCAAGTTCCTGGTGGGCAAGGACACGTTTTGTAGGTGCCCCCCAAAAAGCTTACAACTCAGCAGTTCCTGCACAGGGGAGACACTCTGAGGCTTCATAGAAAGTATAAGCAACTTGGCTAACAAATCTGAGTTCCCAGCCTCCTGCTTCCGTGCTTTTACCATGAAGCCAAGGCACTAATGCATCTTTAATGTTTTCTTTTTTCTGGTTACTAAGGATTACTAAAAATAAATATAAAGGACTTAATTATTCATTTCAGTCACCCATCACCATGAGTATTCTGGATTGTTTCATTCTCCATAGAGGGACCATACCTGGAAGAAACAATATCATGCTTCGAAACACTTTTTACTTAGCATTTTATTGGCCTTGATAAAAATGTTTTTTATTGAAGAAGTTTTTAAAATTTGATTGAGGAATAACTTATATACTCCCATAAATGTTGATAAATTTTGTCAGTTGCATGCTCTCATGTAGCCTTTGTTATAACTGAGATCTAGACTATTCCCACTGTTTTCAAAAGCTGCTGAAAAACCCTATGACCTCAATCTTTACTAGCTATGCCTGGAGGAAACTCTGATTTTTCTTATATGGCATAGTGGTGGGGATTGACCCAGGCCTGGCATATGCTAAGCAGGAACTGTCCCATAAGCTATACTCCCAGCTCTTAGACCCCAACTTTTAATACCCACTCTATTCTGTGTGGAGGCAATCCCTGACTTTTTATTCATTTCTGAATCATTGAACATAAGATGTCATTCTGTTTTTGCCTGTATTAAATTACAACCCCATGAGTAATCTTTAATTATATCTGTGATTATTTCGTTGGGATAAATGTTCAGACTAGGAATTGTTAAGCCAAGGGGTAGGTACAGTTTTAAGGTTGATGATAAATATTTGTGCAAGTTACTTTTGATCCCTCCAAGTCTGTTTCCTCGTTTGTTAAAGAGGGATTAAAATTTCCAACCACAAGGAGTGGTGAGGATTACATGAGACAAAACATCAGATACTTTGACTAACTAGTAAACTATCCACATATTTGGGATGTGACCAGGAGAAAGAGCCCTTCAGTCCCTGGAGCTGAACTACTCCCCCACTTCTGCCTCTGTGAGGCTGTTGACACTGAATGAGTTGTATTACTTTGACAAACTTCAATTTTGCTTAGTCAAACAGGGATAACAAGTCACTTTTCTCGGGATTGTTAGGGTGAAGTTTAATACTTCTGGGAAGATCTTAAATAATCCTTGGCCCATAACTGCTCAATAACTTTCAGTTATTAGCTCTGGTTTGAGTTCTTGGTTACAAATAGACATCAAGGCTTGCCTCTGGAGCTGTCTGGTCAGGATCTGGTGTGGCTTTTCTGACACTCGAGGCCCATGGCTGAAGCAGCCACTTGATATCCATACTATTCTGCTGTGGTCACCACAAGCAACTCCGTACCTTTGTACCACTTACTTCCAGAGAAGGGTAGCTCAACCAGAGAGCTTTTCTTGACCAGGGCAGAGAGAAAATGAAGAGAAGACAAAGAAAAGGAAACTGGGATTGGGTGAAACTGGGCGTCCTGGAAGATCAGCATGTTTATTATATATAGTTGAACAGGGAGGTAGGGTGATTGCATCTAGTTGAACAGGGAGGCATGGTTTATGGTATACAGATAAACAAAGAGGCTGGGTTTAGCTTTTTTTTTAGTAGTAGGAGTCTCTGTAGGGGAGCAGTTTTCAGGCCATAAACATCTGGGGAAGAAAGCTATGGAGGGAGTTTTCTGCACATACTATCAACAATCCCACATGGACCAGGAGGGAAGACTTGGCCGGTTCCCATGGGCCTGATGCCTTAGGGGCCTTTGACATTGCTGTGTTGATGTCAGCAACACCATTCACTCAGGACTTCAATCAATTCCTACAAAGAGACATGCGGTCAGCTGAGTGCAGCACATAGGCCACAGACTTCCTTGACAGGGCCTGGATCAAAGATAGAGGAGCCCCCCACCCTCTACTCCAGGCCTGCAAAATGAGGGAATCTCCTAAAGTAGGAAATGGGCTTAAACACTGGCCAGGAACTGCTATGGTTTTATTTTCTGTATTATAAGAATTGAAAACATGCTTAGTATTTATTCTGTAACCCATAATAAATTCTATTAAAAATTCTCTTGATGTCTTCTCTGATAAAAGATGAGAGACGCCTACAGTTAAGTGGCATCTGTCCTTCTGGGCTCTCTTCCTAGGCGGCTAGCTCTGTAGAACCTCCCAGGAGGAGTGAGTGTGTGAGTGAGATGGGGCAGCAGAACCTGTGATTACTGAAATTGGATACTTCTGACCAAATCCACAAACGTAATTCCTGCTGCTTTGATCTGATGGCTGTTTTTGTTAGGATGGAGGAAGTTGACAGACTAGGATGTAGATGTCTAGTAGATGTCACGGCCCAGAAGAATCTAAAGACCGCTCTGATTTCAGAGCAGACTTCATGAAACACAGTCAACAAATGGGTCTTGCTATTGGTTTTTTTTTTTCCTTTTTACCTCTGCTATGATTTATTGAATACTTAATGAGTATTTTCTTGCTTAATTCTTGCCTTTTTTTGTGGTTTCTTAAGGCAGGGTTTCTCTGTGTCGCCCTGGCTGTCCTGAAACTCACTTTGTAGACCAGGCTGGTTTCAAACTCACAGAAATCTGCCTGCCTCTGTCTTCCAAGTACTGGGATTAAAGGTGTGAACCACCACTACCTGACCTGCTTGCTTAATTCTTGCAGTCACCCTGTAATAGGGAAACTGATGCTCAGAGGACATGGGGTGTGGTGGTTTGAATGAGCTTCCCCACACTACGCACTAAGCTCAGATGTTTGAATGCTTGGTTACCAGTCAGTGGAACTGTTTGGAAAGGATTCGGGGGTGTGACCTTGCTGAAGGAGGTGTGTTACTGGGGGTGAGCTTTGAGGTTTCAAAAGCCCGATCCAGGCCCACTGACTTTCTCTCTCCCTGCCTCCTGCCAGTCAATAAGGATGTAAAGGTCTCAACTACTGTCCCAGTGCCATGCCTAACTGCTTCCTGCCCTGGTTGATGATGGACTAACCCTCTAAAATGGTGTACAAGCCCCCAATTAAATGCTTTCTTTTATAAGAGCTACTTTGGTCATGGTGAGTCATCACAACAATAGAACAGTGACTAAGGTACATGTTTTCAAGGTCACACAATTTCAAGCAAAAAAAAATCTCATATTTGCAGAGGGGTCTGACTGCCCTGGAATTGAGAATATTTGGCTGTAAATGTGCAAACACCATGGACTTGGCTGTAAGGAGCTGGGGATAGATTCACTGTGTAAACAGTCACATGTGTGGGGTGAACACAGCAATGGGATCCAAACCAGGAAAGGACAAGTCTGAGAGGTGAGTTCCCCAATAGTCAGATGAGGTGCCCTAAGCAGATCCCCAAGGCTTCAAGCTCAGGGAGATCACTAGTCAGTCATACAACAGATAGTCTATATTTCCCCCTTGTTTACCTAAAAACTTTCCTGTGAAAGGTTAAGTGAATATTGACCTCAGTAGAATAAAATTTGGAGAGTTTTAATTACTTCTATCCCCTGACCTTCAAAACAACAATATTACCAGTTTTACGTATTCCTGCAAGGAAGTACTCACGTCCCTTTTGTCTAAATGAATGGTATCACAGTAGAGGCATCATTTGCACTGGAAGTGCTAATGTGTTGCTAGGACCAACACATAAGATTTGGGGGAGTTACAATTCAACCTTCAACATTTTCCCTCGGAAGAACATTATAAAATCACAGCAAAGAATGGTGAGCATTTGAGGTGTTCTGGAACTGTGAGAGCTGTGTGACTCACTGTTGATTGCGGTAGATGAGCTGTCCCCTGCTCAGGGATTGGAGAACCAGCTGCTTATCACCCTGTTCTGGGGCCTCAGCATCTGGAAACCAAGTTTCCCCGTGATAGCAGCAGGTGCTCTCTTCACAACTAATCACACTGCACTCCCTGGGGCTTTGGAAATACCTTTCTGATGATGCAGAATCTGAGCTCCTGGGCTGGCAGTGCTGTTTCCCAAGGTTATGGATCTCCAGGTACTTTTTCAACTTAGGATAAATCTAACAGCTCACCCATGTGTCATTCCTGCGTGTGTTATGTAAGATATTGTGCTGGAAGGGGTCTAGCTGTGGTTCTAGAGTAGAGTTCTGTTTGTCACGCAAGTCTCAGACCTTCCTCTGTGCTCCCTCCCTGTCCAGGCTTCTGCCACTCTAGTCATCTCTCTCTCTCTGTTGTTTGACTTTCTGTCTTGTTCACTGTGTCCCTTCAACAGCTGACACTGGGACAACGGATCTTTCTGGAACTGTCAGCAAATCCCAAACTGCTTATACCAGAAACCTCCAGAGACAGAGAATGGCCGTGTCACACTGCGTCAACAGAGAGGGAAGGGGCAGAAAGCAAGCTTGGGTATAAAAAAAGAGTTTGAGGAGGGGCTGCACTTAAGGGAGCGTGACAGGAAGTTTGAGGAGGAGAATGCTGCCGGGCATGGACACAGAAGCCTCCTCCAAAAGATCTGTAGAGCCATCCATCTAAGCATCCATTCGTTTCCACACCTATTATGTGGGAGACATTGTACTAGGCATTAGAAATGATACAGGGACAAAACAAAGGTCCCATCTTCATGCGGATGATATTTAATCGTGATAACCAAAAGTTAGCAGAAGGACACATGCACCTCCATGCTCTGAGATGAAGCCTGCAGTGGACAAGGGTCTGGAGGGAAGGCCTCTGAGAAAACAGTAGTTGAGCGAAGACCTAAATGAAGCTGAGAGAAAACCATGTGAACTAGCCAGGGAAATGTAGACTCGTTGTCAGGCCTTGAGACAAGAATGGACCTAACATTAAGGAAGGAAGCCAGTAAGATGAAACATGTAGGCTGAGAATAATAAAATAATATTCACAATTCAAATGATTCAAAATACGAAAACATTTTAGTATAGGCATGATACCCTAAAACCTTTGGATTTAGAACACTTCAGATTTAATAGTCTGTAGATAAAGGATGTTCAGCATATATAATATTTGCAGATAATTTCTAGTCTGAAATCCTCTCAAATCCCAAAGACTTATTGTTTCAAGTATATTGGATAACGAATCATTAACTTGCATTAACTCATGTACTTCTCACAAATATTCAAAGGGAGCGACTCTTATCACCCTGTTTACAGTGAAGAGGCAGAAACCCTGGCAGATGGAACTTGCCCAGGCACAGAGCTCGTGCAGGCCACAGCTGGGTCCACACTCTAAGACAAACTCCTAACCGCAATCTGTCCTTGACTTGGAGCCTCCGCTTTGTTTTGTGCAGCAATGGTCCTGCTGCCCTCTTGTCTGCACTGCCCATTTCAAGGGGAAGCTGGTATCATGTAGGCGAGAGTCGCATCAGCATCCACATGTCCATGTGCTGTGAGTTTGAGAGAAAAGAGTAGACAAGGGAGTTTCAGTCAGAAGAAGACTGAGGAGAGGGGGGATTTGGCGATGGTTAGATCCACCGAAGGGATGTATGAGGTCTCCGAGGACACTGAGGAGGAAGCATCACATATCAAGATCTTCCTGGAGGAAGGAGCTCTGAAGCCAGGTCATCTGAGAGCGGAGAGGGTGCCAATCAGTCTTGGCTTCCCTCCTCTCTCCCAGTGAACCTTGCATGTGGTAAATGCCACTAACTCTCCTTGTAGGTTCAGCTTTTTACTGTCAGCTAGTGGCTGACCGCTTTCTTCCTGCCTCCTTTATTCTGACCCCCTGCTGGTTTCCTCAGGAGCTGAAGTAGCCAGGAAGTGAGAAGAGCTCCCGGAGACCAGCAGATGTTGGTTTGGGCTTTGCAGGAAAGGGTTTTTGGCTGCAACAGAATCTTTTGCAAAATGGCCCTCTCTCTGAATGCCAGCATAGGGCAAGTGTGGCTAAGTGATCCGGTTGGGAAAGGCCATGCCTGCTCCTCCAGCTGGTTCTGGAAGGAGAAAGGAGGCAGGAAGGAGTTCTGGAGCCCTGGAAGCACAAGAAAGGCAAAACCAACAGCTGGGTGTGAAGAACCCCCCAGAGCCTGGCGGGACTGGAGCGGCCTGTGCCAACAGTACTTCCTACAGCCCTGGCCTTTCTTCTCTTCCTTAGCAGGGAGAAAAAAGGTGTGGAAGTGGGTGACTCTCAGAAGAGTCTGGCAGTTTTGAAGCAAAGAGTTGTTTTTGATGTCCGCCCGGAGGTAGAGCTGGGTCCCACAGGAATGAATTTGTGGTTCCGGTAAAAGGAGTTATGTTGACATGGAATTCTTGGATTGGTCTTATGTCCTTAAAAGCTGCTGCCAAGCCAAAGTGGGAAGGGAAGTTCAGCAGAGAGGTATGTGCTGAGTCTCTTCTCCCCCAACACCCACACGGACTTGGCCTCTGGTGCCTATCAGCACATGACTTAGGCCCTCTAACCAAAGTTCTAACATGAAGGAATTTGGCTGTCAGGGACCTGAGTTCAGGGGGCATAAGTTTGAATGAGGGGGTGTCTCTCAATGAGGCCAGCCTGAGCTCAGAGCCTTGTGATTTCCCAGACTTTCTTACCAAAGAGGAGAGAAAGACCAGGCAAGAGCCAAATCAGCTCAAAGAAGGTGTTCCTGAAGCCAGAGGTCCCCAAAGAAGCTCCATATTTGGGTTGATACTTAGTGTGATGATGTGGGAAGTGGTGCATGCTGTGAATATGTTTTATTGCCATTGGTTAATAAAGAAGCTGCTTTCGGCCAATGACTTAGCAGAGTAAAGCCAGGCTGAAAGAGATATATAAAGAGAGTAGGCAGAGTCAGGGAGAAGCCATGTAGCTGTCTGCAGGAGACAGACGCCTCCACTGGAGCCCACCAAAACTTTGCCGGTCGGCCACGACCTCGTGGTAGTGCACAGATTAATGGAGATGGGTTAGTTTAGGATCTAACAGCTAGTTAGAAATATGCTTAAGCCATTGGCCAATCAGCATTGCAAATAATATAGTTTCTGTGTGATTATGTCGAGTCAGGGTGGTTGGGAAACGAACTAGGGGCCTCTGTCAACATTGTGAGGCGGGGGAGGTCTGGGGTGTCCTCTTCCCATCTTGACTCTATGGTGGGAAGTCGGGCCAGGTTCAGATGCATCAGTCAGAGAAAGCTGAAGGTCATTTGCACTCCTATTTGACAAGCCACCAGCTCTGGATAACGTGACCTTACACAGCTTGCTGAGCTTTGCTGTCTTGGTTCCCTCCTCTGTCAAACACGACAACTGTCCATATAACCCAGTTCTTCAAAGGATTCAACAAGAACATGGACTTATAGGGCTGAGGCTGAGCTTGCAACCCCTTGAGAGACTGCAGTGTTCTTTATTTCCATGTCAGGAGATATGTGTTCTTTCCTGGCGGCTTTTTTTGAATTTGAAGAGCTAAACTACTAAGACCTAACTACTAGTAAGTAATTTGGCAGAGGTTTGGGTGAAGTGGCATGACAGGTTATGTCAGGGGCTCGGCTCAGTGCAGAGCAGGTGCTAGGTTACTGAAAGGCTTGGTGGAGCTGAGCATCAGCGGAGCTGGGAGCCTGGAGCCCAGATTTTATTCTCAGTCCTTTGCACCTTCCCAGTCAACACGGTTAACCCATTAAAGGTGGTAGGGATGGTTTGTTGACATTTGCATCCTACAACTAGAAAACGGAGTTGTCTCTCTTTTTCTGAGGCAGGATCTTACTGTGTAGTCCATACCATCCTTACATTCATGATCTTCCTGCCTCAGCCTCCCCAGTGGTGGGATGATAGGCACCACCATGCCTGACTCTCGAATTTTAGTTTCTGTTACTATTACTATTGACAGGGTCTCCTGTAGCTTAGGCTGGCATCTAACTTGTTAAGCACCCAAGGTTGGCTTTAGACTCCTGTCTCTATCTTTCAAGTGTTGGGATTACAGGTTTCTGCCACTATATCCACTTCAGGCTCTGTGTGTGTGTGTGTGAGTGTGTGTGTGTGTGCATGAGCATCTACCTAAGCACCCATGTGTATCACATTTGCACACACATGCACATGTGGAGGTCAGAGGTTAAGGTAGGGTTATCTTCAATGACTCTGCACCTCATTTTTGAGACAAGCTCTTGCCTGAACCTAGGGAGCTTGCTGATTGGCTAGACTGGTTGGCCAGAGCGTATCTGCCGTCTCTTCATCCCAGTGCTGGGATGGGATGGCAGGTGCTTGCCACTGCACCTGGCCTTTACGCCGGTGCTGGGGATCAAACTCAGGTCCTTATGTCCATGGCAAGTAGTTTGCCTACTTAGCCATCTCCCCAGCCCTCATATAATTTTTAAAATTTAAATTTAAACAAATTAATAAATTCTGTTGAAATTATTATTTACATGAAAATTAAATAGGCACACGTGACTGCAATTTTAAAAATTAAACTGATTTTTTTTCTAAGTGTACGGGTATTTTGCCTGCATGGATATATGTGCACCATGCACAAGCCTGATATCCATGGAAGTCAGAAGAGGACATCCGATCTCTTGGAACATCTACCACGTAGGTCCTCTGCAAGCGCAGCCAGTGTTTCCAACCCCTGAATCATCTTTCCAGCCTGGAGCTGCTGTTTGTGAAGCACCATTCTGGGCCTTTGCTTTCTCCCTCTCTGCTGGTGCCGGTCTCCCTGCATAGTCCCTGGCACATCACGTGCACAGCCTCACTCACAGCAGGCCTGCTGCTGAATACTGGAGCTGGGGCTTTGCTTCGGAATCCTCAAGAGTGACCTGATTTACTTCACTCAGCTTTTCGTGTCAGGCTGTGAATGAAAGGCCGTGCTTTTCGTGGAGCTCTTAGATCAAGAGTTAGTTGTCAGGCCATGCGCTGATGGGACTTCACACTCTCCGAACAGAACTGAGTGGGAATCCCCCAGGAAGCTAGTTGAGGCACATGTTACTAGATCCCTTTACGTCAGCTTGGCAGTGACCCAATGGTTATCGTCCACCATTTGACTGGCCCAGAACTGGGCGGGGAGGGGCTAGCTAAGGATTAGACATACATCTGTGCTTCGCCCAGCTACCATAGTGATTCAGGCCTTGTTTGGGAGGAAAGCCTTAAGGTGCTGAACTAGACCAACAGTCTGAGAGAGAGCAGATCAGTCTTCAAGGGTTCCTTGCTCATTCCCACTTGATCTTGGGTGCTTTGGTCACAGCTAGATGATGAAAAGTCACCGAAGAAAACATTGGGTTGAAAAAGAATGTTTTGTTTCCATCCAATTCCTGGAGGCACCGAGATGCAGCTTCATACTGGCAGAGAACAATGGCAGGCCTGGTGACTGTGTCATCGTGGACTGCTGGCTTTGCCCTGTTGATTGAGTTTGACAAGGCTTCTCGCTCCAGCAACTGACCAGTGCCAGCAACCAGCTGGCACGTCCTGCCTTTGTTTTCAGGCCTTTTAATTGGGTTGCCTGATTCTTGAAATAAATGGAATTGATGAGTTGTTTAACTTATTCATCAAGCATCAGAGCTATTAAGGGGACAGCTTCATGCAGCAGACGGTGCATGGGTCTGTGGAAGGCTCAACTAGGATGCTAATCGGAGGCAGGAGGGATAATTTCAACTTCTCATGGCTTTTGTGAGCATGAAGTGCCTGTGGAGAGAGTGCTGGACCCAAAGCAGGAAGAGACTGCAGGCTCCCTTCCTGTTTCCAGTACAGCCCATCCCCTTAGTCCAAATCTGCTCATCACACCACAGCCAGAGGGACTGGTCAGGTTAATAACTAACACTTCCATTGTACAAAGAATCAGATCCAAATTCTGATCTGAGAGAGGCCCTGTTCTATCCCACCTAAACGCTGACTCCATGTCCTGCCTGCTTCACCCCTGGCCAATGGCCCGCTGATTGCTCATCTACACCAACATCGTCTTATCTCAAGGCCTTTGCACTAACAAGGGCTCCCCGCTGGAACACTCTCCCAGATCTTTTACATAACTGGCTCTTGTTATTCAGGACACATCTTCACATCTCCTGGTTATCCAGTCTCAGCTATGTCCTCCTTCCCTTTGATGGTATCCAGCTGGCTTTCGTTTCTCAGTGGTCCCCAGTGTTCACTACCTGACGTTCTCTAGGTGGAGGAGGGATAGTTGATTTATTTGTTTGAACGGCCTTCTTTTAAAAACAAAAAAGAAAAATCCTGAGACTTTATCAGTTTGCCTATGTTTTCAACCCCTACACCTTCACAGTCAGGTCCTTAGCTATTGTGTGACCAATGAATGGTTGACGTAATGAGGGAATTAAATGGTGTTTAGAGTAGGAGTTGACAAAGGTGACATCATGTGTTTTACTGTTGGATGTCGATTTTTTGCTTTGGATCAGACTAAGCAATTAGCTGCAGGCTGTAGATCTTTGGGTTTCTGAGGCCCTCTGATGCAAAATGATTGCTCTGTTGGTTGCTGGCTGCACGTGGCTATTCAGAAGTGCACTAATTCACTGTTTAGAACACGTAGTTTAACGTCCGAATTCTCTGGTCAGTACAGAGCCCTGGTAAGTCCCAGACTCTCTCTGAGTGTTTAGCACCTTGAACTTCATTCCGCCTGGGGATATCGGACAGGCTACTCCCACATAGCAAGCCTGCCTCTGAGTTCTGCACCCACTGTCCTTCTCCCTAATTACCTCTTCTTTTTGTTCTCTGCTTCCTGTGCCACCTAACCATCCTCCTAGAGGAAGAGCAAGCTGCCTGGGCATGAGCCTCAATGCCCATTTCCTGCTTTCTGTTCATGTAGAGTCAGCTGATGCTCCAGGCCAGCTGAATTTGTCCACAGCACCTCTACTCTATCTGTTCCCCCCAACTTTGACCAGTTTCCCAGTCCCTTTGGCCAGTTGCTAAATTACTAGATTTCTTTTTTATTTTTTATTAAATCAATCTTTTTTTTTTTTTTAATACCAAGCCCTGTTCCCCCTCCTTCCTCTACTCCTGCTCCACCCACCTTCTACTACCCAATCCACTCCTCAGAGAGGGTAAGGCCTCCTCCCATGGGGAGTCACTAAAGTCTGTCACATTACATTGAGGCAGGACCAAGGCCCTCCCCCTACTAGCAGACTTCTTACTAGATACCACGCCCTCCTTCTCTGGTCTTCAATCTGTTATCCATTCCACTAACATCCCCCCCCCCAGTAGGTGGGTCACGTCAGTTTTTTATACTTGAATTTGAGTTAAAGCTCTTTAGTATGGCTTCAGAGACTTTAATGTTGCTTACTTTATAGGCAGAACTATCTATGAAATCTCTGATTATGGCCGAGGAGGGGAGCAGCGAGGAAACCCTGCCAGTGTTCACAGAGTGCTAGCTAACCACATGCTCTTCCTTATTTGTGCCTCTGGGCCACGCTGAGCAGGGAGACTCCCATTTTCAAGCATATGATGTTTTATCAACAAGGCAGCTTTGCAAACCTGCTAACCACGTGAAGGGGCAGGCAGCCTCACGTGCCATGTGACACAGCTCTGTCTCAGATTTTCATAGAATGTACCCATGGCTTTTGTGTTTGCTGACAAACACAGTAGGGATTCCAGCACTTTGTGGCCTTGTGTCGATGCTACTTTTATGTGTGTGGTTAAGGCTCCAAAAGTTTTACATACTGCAATGCAAAAAATGACTTTGTCTCTGCCCTTTACTCTTTCCCTAATCCATACAACGCAAATTCAAAATTCAAAATTTTGTTTTGTGTATTCCTTGGGTTCTGAACCTATAGCTCTACATATCCTAGACAAGTACTTTAACCACGCACTACAGCATCCCCGCCCCCCTTTTTCTGAGATGGGCCTTGCTGAATTATTCAGAATGAACTCAGTAGAACAGGTAGCTCTTGAACTTCTCATCTTCTCAGCTCAACGTCCTGAGTAGCTGAGATGACAGGCCTGAGCCGCCGGGCCCAGCAGTGGTTTCCTGGTTTTAAGCAGTCTCTTTTGGTTTTGTAACCCGCCACATTATGCTCACACACACGTCTCAGTACCCTCTCACACGATACTTCTTTGCACCCCCTATTTTGTCTTTCCAGCCGGCCAGTATTCTCACAGCAGTGCCACTGAACACATCCTTAATTGGATGTTTTTAATTAAACCAACAGACAGCAAACAAATACTCTCCTGTGCATTTTGTTGTTGTTGTTGCTCTTATTGCCTCTGGAATTATTCTCTTACTTTGAAAGTCGGCTTCATTTTCTGTGTACTTTCTGCTAATTCAGCCCCAAACATGTCTGCAGAAGCATAAATACTTCCTTAGTATTTTCAAGTAAAATTACTATTCTGTCGGCTTCGCTCCCCACCCCCACTCTCTCTGCAGGTGCTCTAATTGGCCAGTGTGAATCCGCAGGCCTCTATGCAAGTGTTCAGCAGTTGCCCAGAATCCCCTCACTGACATCCGGGACTCCTAGCCCTCTCTCTTAGAGACACCTTATTTCTAAGTCACACTCTTTCTCTGTTTTAGCTTATCCTTCCATTTTGGAGAGTAGGAAAGGAGACATCGGAAGGTCCCTGTTAACATCATCAACCATGTTTAACCCATTTTTAAACCCACTGTTTTGTTTTGGACCAGGAACACTTGCCTCCTGTCAGAAAGGAAGTACTTGAAGCGCCAGGTGACTAAGCAGATTGGAAACTCCTGACCTGGTGTGGTAGGTAAAGGTGCTCTGCCCCTGTCCCAACAGGTGCCATTGATTCTTTGTGTTTTGTTGTTTGTTTGTTTTTCATTTCCATTTAGTTCATTTTCCCCTGATCTCAATTATTTCTTTTCATTTAGTGATTCGGGTTTTGGCTCTTCTTATTTATCCCAGACGCTAGGGTGTGTCACTAAGATCTCTCTGATGACTTTAATGCTGGGACTTACAGCTATACCCTTCTGTCCTAGACTGCTTACGTGTTATCTTACAGGCTTTGTGTGGCACACCATGTTTGGT
>JAQHUG010000578.1:351090-365303 GCA_028555095.1 Dicrostonyx torquatus | reverse complement strand
GGCCTTTTTCAGTTTCTTTGAACATGTTTATATTCATTCTTCTGGATTCTTTGTTGGGGGTTTTGTGCAATTCACCCTCGGTGGAGGCTGTTGTTACAGGTTCAAGATTTTAGGAAGATTATGTTACCTTGGGGTTTCGTGTTCTTATGTTACTATACTGCTATTTATACACCTGGGGTTAGGTTATCACTTAGGTTTTTGATCAGCTGTATGTATGCCTTCAGCTCAAGGACTTGCAGTGTTCACCTGGGATTTGGCTGTGGAAGAGTGGCAGTGCATAGTTCAGAATGTGGACCCTTAGTTAGGTGCTCAGGGTACTGGCGTGCCCTCTATGCAACTCTCCAAATAGACGAAATCACAGCTGCTGGAAACACCATCTATGCAAATTTCCTACGAGCCAACCAACAACAATGGCACGTTGGCTTATTAACTGTTGAGCCATCAACAAACAAGTGTATTCGTGACTTGAGTCATTGCTGGGATAAAATGCCTCACAAAGGCAATTTGATGAAGGCAGGATTTGTTTCAGCTCACAGTTTGAGGTTGGGGGGTTACAGCTGTAATTGAGGTTGTACTCCATCATGGGGGTTGTGGGAGGGAAGTTACAGCTGTAAGAGCTTGAGGCATCTGGTCTCATTATAGAGGCCTCTAATCTGTCACCTCACCCAGAAGTCCTCACGTCACAAAGAATGTTTCTGGAATGAACACGTTGAGTCCAGTCCTGAAGGACATGGTGTATTTCTTCCCATTCACATTTTCTTTCAGTCCGCCCAAATCCAAATTACCTGTAGCTACTGTCACAGTTCCCTTTTGCTGCTTCATGCCTGTTGCCACCTTAGGGGACAAATGCTTGTACCTGAAAAAGCTCAAAAACTGTTCCACAGGAAGGCCCTGCCTTTGGTTCTAAATCATAGTTCCCTCTTCCAACACTTGTTTCCATGAGCACACACTAGTATAATCACAAAGCATTTCTTTTTATCTAAAAGAATGTCTTACCCAAGCACAGGCAACGATGTGTTTATGACTCCCTGCCCCCACCTCATGTTTTTAGGATAACTCATGGAAATTTGATACAGCAAAAGACTGGATTTTAATAGGTTAAATCTGAATGTTGGGCACTGCTTGCTTGCTAGTCATTAAATCTGAACATCTAAACTTGCAAAAAACCACTCTTTGATTAATAAAAACAACCTGACACAGATCCCTTGAGTCAGATGACTGTATTATGTTAAAACTTAATGTAGCAAGCACACAAACACAGCTCCAGTGCCCTCCCAGAACCCAAACCTCCCGCAGCTAAAAATAGCCCTTGGCTTTTCCCTAAGACTCAAAAACAGGAATACATTTCTTGTTTGCCTCTTTCTGTGTTCCGCACAGAGACTGATGCTCTGCGAGCCCTTGCTTGTGCACACTTGAGCAAGCTCTAATCAGCTGATGATGAACCTAACAGCTCCTTGCTTGCCCAGGGTCCTAGGTGCTCAGTGGAGGGAGCCACTACTCAGAGGAGGCCTCTGGCGAGTTTCTGTGTCCTATGGCTAAGGAGGTAGGTGCCCTGTGATTTAATCCTTTCGATCCATGAGGGTGCCTAACCACATTTCGTGGATTTTTTTTTAAAGGAGGCTTCAGAAAGTAAGACTATGCCCCTAGTCACCTGAGACAGCGTGAGACAGCATTCAAACCCAGTTTGACCTTAATGAACATCACACCAACCTGCCCTGCCAATAGTAGTAGTTCCTGAAACCTTGTTCCATTTCTTAACAAACCTTGTCTATAGCTTATAATCATAGCTCTAATTGCTTTAAAGACATTCTTTATGGCAATGTCTCCTTTAACAGTAGCCCTAGATATAGGTTTAGATTCTAGATTACAGGTTTAAATTCTAGATTCTGTAATGTAGAATCCATATTTCATAATAAATTTACTCAACATGTATGTTTTGAGGGTCAGTATTCTTCTGACGAGAAAAAGGAGGAAGAGAGTGAGGAGAAGAAGGAGGAGGTGGAGGAGAGGAGAGGTGGAGTGGAAGACAGAGGAAGAACAGAATATCCAAACAACTGTTAGGTCACACTTATTCCTCACTGACTGGGAGGAAAACAAGGCAGTGTGACGGCAAACGGCACCAGCTAGTGATGGTGGCTAGATGGGCGCACTTCAGTTTTCTCCTCTGCAGGATGGAGCAGACAACACTATCCTCAGTGGAAGGCTGCCCAAAGGCAATGATGCCACCTCACAGGAGAGCTGGAATGATTCTTACTCCCATGTCCTCCTTGCTGTCCTCATCCCAACTCTCCCATCTGCCTGCCTCCCCTCCAGGCTCAGCAGAGACAATCCTTTCAACAGAAAACTTTCCCTGCCCTCTTGAAGTCCCTTGCTCCACCTGACACAACTTGACACGAAGTTTTGCCAGTTAGGTCGGACCATTCTTCCCAGTACACAGTGGGTACTCACAAATATGATGAATGGATGATTCTTCCAGAGGGAGAGGTGATGGGCCCTCAGTTAGAGTGTGCAAGGGTTGGCAGACAGTCTAGGGGCTGTGACGTATTAGCTGACATCTGCCTTGGGCTGAAGTAGATTAGTCTCCTGCCTACTTGCAGAAACTTCTTAAATAGGACAATGTCTGTTTCCTTTTGCTATTGGTGTTATTTTGTTTTGTTTTGTTTGGTTGGTTTTGCTTTTGAGACAGGGTTCTCTGTGTAACAGCCCTGGATGTCTTGGAACTTCCTTTTAGACCAGGTTTCCAACTCACAGAGATCTGCCTGCCTCTGCTTCTTGAGTGCTAGGATTAAAGGTGTGTGCCTCTTCGCCCTGCTGTGTGTTTTCTTAAAAAAAAAAGATTTTATTTATTTTAAGATTTATTCATTTGTAAAAATTTATGCATATGGGTCTGAGTTTATATCTACCACATTCACGAAGGTGCCCTCAGAGGCCAGAAGAGGGTATCGAATTCCCTAGAACTGGAGTTATGGGTCATTATGAGTCATCTG
Organism: Dicrostonyx torquatus; assembly: GCA_028555095.1. Taxonomy (NCBI): domain Eukaryota; kingdom Metazoa; phylum Chordata; class Mammalia; order Rodentia; family Cricetidae; genus Dicrostonyx; species Dicrostonyx torquatus. The sequence goes on along the minus strand of JAQHUG010000578.1, from coordinate 362,316 downwards.
ACCTTAGTCCTAGGACAAAACCCAGGTCCTCTGCAACAGTAAGCATTCTTGACCCCAGCTACCTCCAGGCCTGAAACTAGATTTCTGTTTAGAGTACACAGACTCTACCCCAGACATGTTCAAAATTGCCAGTTTGGTGTCTGCTGAGCTCTTCTTGTTCAAAGGCTGCAGCAGTGGGTCCAGCAGCACCCAAGCACCCGATCCAGAAGATCCAGACCCAAGAAGGAGGACCCCAGGTAGGTTTTAATCCTGTAGGATTCACCAAGTCACACAGAGACACAAAGTTTGGTCACACAATCACATGAGTTTTAATCCTTCCGCAGTACACACAACCCCTTACCTGGTAGACGCTGGTGGAATGGCAGGTCCCCAATAAAGTCTGCCCGACTTGATTTCTTAAGTGAGGCATAAACTCTCTATTAGTGTTTTGAATGTGGGGATACAAAGAAGAAATCCAGTGAACATTGTCCCCTCAAAACCCTTGCAGGGTGACCATCTTCCCTCCCTAGGTAAAGTGCTTCGTGCTTTCGGAGGCTCCTGTGGGCAGGGGCTGAACCTCCAGGATGCACCAAGACATTATGCTACCTGATTGTCAGAGCTCCTGACCTGGTGCAGGAGCTGAGCCATGTAGTCTCTCTGGCCAAGCTACCTTACACTCTGCCTTTTTACTCAGCATAGTTAATTACTTTCAAATCTCTTGATGTTAAGTAACCTCTTCCACGGTGTGCATTTGGTGAGTGGGGCATCTTGATTCGTACCTAAATGTCTTGAGGGGGAAGATTGACGTGAATTTACAAATAGGCATCACTTAAAAACACACACAACATACACACACTTTTTTTTATTATACTTGTTTAACGTTTTTTGTTGTGGGAGGACATATATGGAGGTCTGAGGACAACGGTCAGTTCTCTCCATTCACTGTGGTTTTCCCTGTGGGTTTCAGGGATGGAACTTGGTTCATCAGGCTTGGCAGCACGTGCAGTTACCTGCTGAGCCATCTCCTCAGCCCCAAGCATTATACTTCATACATAGACTATTTGAAGACAAGTGTCGCCCATGCAAAACTGTATAAATACAAAGATGAAAGAGCAAAAGGAGTCTCTCAGTCTGTCGATTTTGCTCATGACTGTCGTCATCCTTCCACGTGCATTTCTAGATGATCTCTGTGTCCATTATGGCAGCACTGCTCTAGGAATGCAGTCCCTGTCATCCTGGGACACACACACAGTGGGCGAAGCTGGTGACAAACTCACCATAGACAGATCACCTAATGTCTGGTGCAAAGCGTCAAGCTGTACCAACAACTAGCATATAAGGAGCCTAATGTAGTGGTTCACACCTATAATAGAAGCACTCAGAAAGCTGAGTTTAGAACCAGTTTGGGCTACATAGTGAAATTATATCTGAAACTTGACCCACCACCATCTCTCTTCAAATAAAAAGGCATGGAAAGAAGGCCCCACATATAATGTCCTATCAATCCCACTTAAAAGAGTACAGAGAATAAGTTATACTTAATCTTATAGAGTTATCTTATTTAAATGAATACAGTACACCCAGGGCATCATTTCAGCACAGGATAAACATTAAATTATTAAGGAACTATTTTAAATTATTTTCTGAATAAGTCTTTAAAGCCCATTGTATGCACACTTACCCTGGCCTCCCCATTTGGCTTGTTGTCTGTCAAGTGTATGGTAGGCAGAAGCGGCTGCTGGCTGTGTTGGGCAGCACAAGGATGGTAAGTGAAAAGTCAGTGGCTAGCCAGCCACTGAGGCTGAGAAGGGTGGCAAAATGCAAGCCTTCTGGGTACTGGAGAAGAGTATCAGAATGGAAGCTGGATGGAGGGGATAAGTGTAGTGTGACCGAGGACCGCAAGGGGCAGGTGTGGCAGCCTTTGCCCAGTGATGCCCAGGTCTACTGTTGCTTTCAATGCTTCTCAACCTGTTCGTGGCAAGGCACCTGCTGCTTCATCCCAGTTCACTGCAGATCAATAAAAGGAAACCAAAGGAGTCACTTTAAAGGAAAAATGAACATATGAATTGCTAGGCAAAACTTTAAATTTCATTTCTTTTTTGTGGGGGAAGGGTGTGCAAGGGCTGAGGCCAGAGGGTAACTTGCAGGAGTCAGTTCTCTCCTTTTACCAAGTATATTCCAAGGACTGAACTCAGGTCATCAGGCTTGGTAGCAAGTACCTTTACCTTCTGAACTGTCTCATGGACTCTATAAGATCAGCTTAAGAATAATTTATCCAGTTGTCAAAGTGTTCCTCTACCAGAGTTCTACAGCCCTGTCTTGTTGTAAAAGGGGGCGCGCCGAGAAGTGGGGCCATTTTCCCAGCGCCTGGCTCCTAGCCGCCAGCTAGCTCATGCCCAAAATAACCACATGAGAATTGTATTCATTAAACTCTGCCTGGCCCATTATCATTAGCCTCTTCTACATATTAGTCTAACCCATATTTAGAAATCTATGTGTCACCACAAGGTGGTGACTTATCGGAAGATTCTAACCTGTATCCATCTGGGGCCAAAGCACCATGGCGCCTGGCACACTTTTTTTCTTCTCAGAACTTCCGTTCTGTCTACTCCGCCACCTAAGGGCTGTGTCCTATCTTACAGGCCAGGTATTCTCTTTATTAACCAATGAAAGCACACAAAATAGAGAAGAACCCTCCTACACCAGTGTCTGCTCAAATTCTGTCTTTGTTTTGTAGCAGGCTCTGAGAAGTCATTGTGGCCCAGGACAGCCCAGAGTTGAATGGACCACAGGTCGGTGTGGACCCTGGGTAAGCCATGGAATTTTGGCTGGAAAATAGTAGAACTTCACAAGCTAACTTTTTTCTTTCTTTCTTTTTCTTTTCTTCTTCTTCCTCCTTCTCCCCTTTTTGCATAGATTAAATAACACCGCCCCAGCCACACCAGTAAACATTCATTATCAATCACCTAGCACTTTTCCAGTTGACTGCAAACCCAAGGACAGGGACAACTGTGGCCTGCTGCTTTATAATCCCAGCCCTCTGCGGTCTCTGCAGAGCAAATAATCAATATGTGACTGGAGAATTCTTGGAAAAATCCTCAGGTGAAACACACCGTGAAACAGCAACTCAGGATTTTTTCATCTAGCCGCTTTCAATGCAGTGGCTGAACGTGATGAATCTCTGAGTGGCTGGCTTCAGAGCCAGGCTCCCCCCACCCCCCGCCCCCCAGCCACTACCTTCAGTTAGACACTGCAGTTCTTTCAACTTCTGTTTTCACATCTGAAAAGTAGATGCCAGTCACCCACTGGATTACATAAGATGGCATCTTCATACCAAAGTGGGGCCTCACTCACCCAGCCCTGCCTGGAGGCTGCTTGTTCAGGAGCTGTGGGTGATGTGAAATGACGGCTTTGAAGTCCAGGTGAAGTTCCTCCGGAATTTAATAAACCCCAAATCTAACCCGAAAACCAAGCTCTCAAAGTGGCCTCCATACTGGGTGAGATCTGGGTGCTCTCCACTCCCTTCTGGTCTGGAAAGAGGAACCTCTCTTAAAGCACAGAGCCCTTTAGATTGGGGCATTTGGAGAGTTGAGGGTGGCAGTCACTATGTCATCTGACACAACGCTCCTCAGACATAGACCTGTTTTAAACTGTGGTAAAATACACACAGAAGGTTTACCAGCTTGGCCATTTAAAAATGCTCAGTTCATTGTGAACCAAGCTGACGGTGGAATGCAGGTATCCGCCGTCACAGCTATCAAACTCTGGAATTTTTAGATACTGGAAAACCACCATCCTTTCTGTCTCCTAGAATCGTGTACATTTCACTTTGCTTAGGATCCTCAACCACATGGTAGCATGTGCCACAGGTTCCGGTTCCTTCCTTTTTAAGGGTGTGTGTGTGTGTGTGTGTGTGTGTATCCCTGATCCATCTGCTCTCCCACTGGTGGGCCTTTCCACTACTGTAATGACGTGTCTATGATACTGCTTTCCGGTTTGACTTCTGCTTCTCTTGAGTATTTATTCAGTTCAGAAGTGAATCTGCTGAATTGTGTGGTAACTCAACTTTTAACTTTTATAGAACAGCTGAACTGTTTTCCACAATGATTGTACTGTTTTACATTCCAACTGACAGTGTACAGATCCTAATTTCTCCACATCCTTATCCTTATCTTTTTTTCCTTTTCTTCCTTGCTTGCTTTCTTTCAGTACTATTGTTTAAACTTAGGGCCTCGTGCACATTAGGTAAGTGCTCTACCACAGATTACACAACCTACTTTCCCTGTGCACTTTTTTTTTTTTTTTTTTTTTTTGTAGCCCATGCTGGCCTTGAACTTGAGGTCCTCACATCTCTGTCTCCTGAGTTCTGGAATTACAGCTTGTTACCACCTTGCCAGATTTGTTCAATTACCATTTGCAGAAGAGAAAACCGAGATCTAAAAAGGGAAAGTTATTTGCCCAAGCTAATCAACAGGCTAGCCTGCACTGTACTACCCATGAGGTAGCTCTGGCGCTAAACAGCTGACCTCACAGGCAGTGTGGCCCTGCTCTACCTGCTCCATCTCTCCCCGGGTCTGCACCTGCTCCTTCTGAAGCGTTCTGCAGGCACGTCTCCGGCAGCGTGGTGGAAATCCCACGCGGGGATCCTGGCTGGAGCGGATCTCTTACTGTGTTGCCACTTTACCACTCGCGGACTGTAGAGTCCGGTGGAAGTCCGTTCACAACCCTCGCTAGTCTGAGTTTATTCCTCTATTGAAAAGAGTATTGAAGAAGCGCACGCACTTCTGAGGGCTTCTGGGAACATTCCATGAACTGCACAGGAAGAGGTCCTTAGCACCACATCGACCCTGACATGCAGGTTGCCCATCCGCTGTGGCACCGCATAATCCAATTTACTACAAAGAAGTTAACTAAATGTTTTCACCAACTTCAGTCAGCAGCCCAGATTAGTGCTGAGACGGGCTGGTGGGAACCCTGAACCAGCCAGCCTCCTTACCCTGCACCAGCCTTCCACTAACACGACAGGCTGAACTGCAGCACTGGAGGGAAAGGCCCCGACTAGCTCCACCCTTCACACTGTACACTGCTCTCTATTGCTTCTTAGCAAGATTAGGGCACTCTAAAACAATACTCTTCGGTTCTCACGGTAGAAGCCCCTGAGCAAGATTTTGGCTGACTTTTTTTCTTCCTTTGAGTGTGTGGGTTAAGGATGGGAACTTCCATGTAGCCCTTGCTAGTGTGGAACCGGCAAACAGGAGATGACCTTGAACTCCCCAGCCTGCTCCTACCTCCCAAATTCTGGGATTGCATGTCTGAGCCAGCACACAAAGCACTGATTTTTAAAAACAACTCAAGTGACACCTTTTAAGAGAAAACAAGACTACAAGGGAGGAACTGTGTGTATGATGACCATCATCTGTTGTTCAAGTGTGTCAGCTCTGTAAGGACAGTCTCTGTGGCTCCCACATCCAGGATATGCAGCATCCATACTCCCTGGACCACAGCAAACCATGCAGTAAGCATGTGTTGGACAAACGCATTCCAGTCAGCCCAGTATTTCAAGTACCCATTATGGATCGAGCCATTCTAACAGCAGTGACTCCTACTTGGGTGGTATGTGCCCACCCCATGACAGCTCAAGCCTTACAAGCGCTTCCCTTATTTGAGCAAATAAAGAATCAGGGCTTCACACTCATTCTCCTTGCCTGGAAATACAAGAGCCAGGATTTGAACCTAGGTCCTCTTGTGCCATCGCCTACTTGCTTGACTTCCAGGCTCTGCTGTGTGACCTTCCCCTCCGCACACACAGACCAGCCAAGGAGGAGGAAAAAAGCGATGAGCTCCCCAGTTTTCCCTTCTGGCAGGGACTCGTGAGGAGCTTGCATTAGTGTCTCCTCCACTCAGGAAGCATCACAGAATTCTAGGGCTGGGGGGAAGTGGGGCAAATTCTTCTCCCAGTGCTGGAGGCTTGGGTGGGATTTGCAGAAACTGCAGCAGCACCCTGCTCTCAGCGCTGGCCTCACTAATTAGATCCTGTTCTCCGCACTCCGAGCACTCCCCCCACTTGATTGACTTGCTAATCTTACCGCATCCTTCTAATGCAGAAGATAAGCATAATTAGTCCTAGTGGGAGAGGGAATAACCAAAGGAAAAACACTGGACCTTAGTCTGCCTCTTGTCTTGTGTGCCTCTTTTCCTGGAAGAAGTGATTTTACCTTCCTTCCTTTCCTTCCACACTGCCTTTTGGCATCTCGGTTCTGAAAATATATTGTGGTTGCTTTGACTCTCAAAGCACTTCACGCACAAATTGAGGGTGCAAAAATACCAGAGTTTATTTTTCAGCTTTTGGCTCATCTCTGTCTAATACGAGTCTTCCATCTCTCGGGGCTTGTGTCAGAACCAGTCTCAGCTTTGACTGACTGTAGCTGACTATCCTATGTCAGTATCTAGGAGCGGGAGACACCTGCTAACTTCCCTATGGCTGTGGTCTCTATTGCCAGGTTCTGGAATGCCAGTAACCCACGCCTTCAGGTCCAGTGCTCTGGTAAGCAGGAGCTCAGTTATAAGCCTGACCAGGTGTCCAACAGGCCCTACTCCTCTTTTGAGACAGAGTCTCACTGTAGAGTCTTGGTTGTCCTGGAGCTCACTATGTAGACCAGGCTGATCTTGAACTCACAGAAGTCTGCCTGCCTCTGCATCCTGAATGGTGGATTAAAGGCATATGCCACCACATCTAGCCCAATTGTTATTCTGTGAAATAGCAAGAAAGCATGTCTCAGTCTTCTGGTGTCATCCTCAGGTATCAGCCACACTTTGACCCTTCCAGGGCTTTCTCTTGCTTTTCAGTTTCTGGGATGAATGCTGGCTCTTACCAAAGTTACAGACATTGCCTCCCCAAACAGGGGAAAAAGAAGGACCCATGGGTGGTCTTGAGATGCATATCAGTATCAGGGGTCTTTGAGATGAATATTAATTATAGGGGTCCTCTTGAGATGTGTAGCAATACAAATGAGGGACAGAGTTGGCATCTCCCATTCCCTTTTGTTCTATAGGAAAAGAAACAACACAGTAGTAGGTAGTAACATTTTGTAAGCTTGCACAGCATATAAAAAAGATGTCCTTAGAGAAGAAATAGCAAGACATATTGCTCTGCCATGGCCACCACAACTAAGCATCATGGAACTGGAGGGAAATAAAGCAACAGACCTTGCCATTCTGGAGGACAGAAATTCAAGGTCGCCGTTGATGGGTTTGATTTCTCCTAAGATTTTCCTCTCACTCTGCCTTCTCACACCCTTGTGCACAAGTGCACTTACCAGAACAGAGCTTCCCTTGAATGCCTCATCTCGATTAATCACCTCTTTGAAAACCTTACCCTCAAATGCAAGATCTCATCCTAAGGTAATAGAGGTTTGGAGATTCAACACATGAATTTAGGAACAGAGTATGATTCAGCCCATGCCACAAAGGCTAACTTATTTTAAAAACACCTCAGAGGTACCCCATTTGCTGTCTGTAAGTGGCAACTACTTCCTTCTAGGTTTGGCATACAGAGATCTGGATCCAAATTCCTCTTTCAGCATCTCCTAGCTGTGGAAACACAGACAAGTTGCTTGACCTCTCTGAGCTTCAGTGACCCTGTCTGTAAAATGCGGAGAACAGTGCCCACTGGAAGGAGCTTCAGAGAATTGCATGAGATGTATTGCTAGCACACTAGACAAAATGTATCATGTACCATCATAAAAGGTGTCACCTGACTACCCCACCCTGATGGATCCCAACTCACCCACAGGCATCACTCTCCACAGTGTTTCAAGCATGGGGTCACCTCCTCAGTGTTTTTTTTTCAGTAGAGATGCTTAATTCATTATGTCATAGAGGTGCCCAGAACTGCTCTAGGGAAGAAGGGGGGGCTAGACTGGTGCAGAGAAGCAGCAACAGATACCTTAGAGGAGGGGCCCCAACCCCGCATGACTGGCATTTGCTCCAGATAGTTACTCTTGGGGACAGAGGATGGTTCTGTCAGCAGCCTTCTTGGCTTCTGTACACCAGATGCCAGTGGCTCCTGCTCAGTTACAACCACCAAAAATGTTCCCAGACCCTGCCGAAAGTCACTGAAGTACACGGTAGCCCCAGCTGAGACGCATTACTTTAGAATGACTTAGGGCTTCCATCAGTGGGTCCTAAACTGATGTGCCCTGGAACCTCCAGAAGGCATCTCAAAAAACAGGTGCCTGGGCCTCTTTCCAGTGGATCTGATTCAGTGTGCCAGTCCCCTGTCATTCATCTTAGGTGTGGAGACTACTGCTCCAGTACCATGGGAGGACAGCGATCTTAGTAACTAACATTTATGTCCATGTGCTGAGTCCTTCCGGGGTGGAGACAAGCTGCTGAGCGGCAAGAATCCTGTAGACATTGACTTGTTTGTTTGTTAGTGATTCACTATGTAGCTTTGGCTGTCCTGGAATTCTCTATACAGACCAGGCTGGCCTCAAACTCACAGACATCTGCCTTCCTCAACTTTCTAAGTGCTGGGATTCCAAGGATGGGCCATGATGCCTGGTTAGACATGGAGCATACTCACACAAGGTCTGCCTAACTCTGTACCTGAAGGTGGAAGGATAAGGATAGAGTGACTGCAAGTGGCATCAGCCTATGAGTCAGGAAAAAGTCCACGGGGCCCAGGAAGACAGTGGAAGAATTCTGACCCCAGCAGTTTTACACACAGAGGCTCAGTCCTTGCCAACACTCATGGGATTCAGATGGATCTCTATTTTAGTCACTCCTCTGGATACTAGGGTCACATGAAGAGCCTCACAGACAGAAAAAAAAACCCAACCAAACCAAAATTAAAAAGAAAAACAACTTTGACCTGATAGAGCTTACATTATAATGAGTAAGACAGGGAATCAGGACATTAAACAGTGAAACACATTAAGAGAGCAGTATGTACGTAGGAAAGAACAGATCAGAGTAAATGGGGCTAGAGGGGCAGAAGGTGGTCGCAGTTATAAGCAATGTGGTTTTCAGTAGTGTGCTAGTGCAGAGGATTAGCTGGCAAAGGTTCAGTTTGTGCCGATGACCAGTTTCAATGGTGTAAATATGCCCACCGTGGCAGACTGTGAGCTGTGAAGCTGGCATCGAGAAGGGATTACAAAGAAGTACACAGTGGCACAGCACGCTACAGTGTTTCTACCATGATGGATCTACTACCCTGGGGTACATAATAGTAAAGAGTAGGGAAATGACCAGTTTGAGAACTTTAGAAATATTTATTGGAGCAGGTGTGGTTGAGCAAACCTTTACTCCCAGCACTGTGGGGTCAGAGGCAGGAGGATATCTGTAAGTTTGAGGCCAGCCTGGTTTACAGAGCAAGTTCCAGGGCAGCCAGGGCTATATGGAGAAATCCTGTCTCAAAAAACAACAAAGCAAAACAAAACACCCCCCTAAAAAAAAAAACCAACAAAAAAAGTTAAAAATATTTTGTTTTTACTTTAGGCACATTAGTATTTTGCCTGAATGATTCTCTCTCTCTCCCTCTCTTTCTCTCTCTTTGTGTGTGTGTGTGTGCCACATGCATGCAGTGCCCAAAGAGGCCAAAAGGGGGCACTTGATCACCTGGAGCTAGAGTTTCAGACAGTTGTGAGATGCTATATGGTTGGTGGGAACGGAACACTGGTCCTCTTAAAGAGCTGTCAGTACTCTTAATTGCTGAGACAACTCTCTAGCCCAGAATTTGTAGTGTTTTAAAATATTGGTTTCTGATATAAAGTACACATATAAAATATTTTAATTTTTATTAATGGTACAACCATGTTTCCTACTAATCTCTCAAGTTTCCTGAAACGTAGCAGTTAATGTTTTTTTTTTGTTTGTTTTTTTTCTTTTTCTCTGAGACTCATTAGTGTTTAGGAAACAAGACTAGTCCTTGTTGAGAGGTAAGTTTAAGCAGGAACCTGAAGGGAAAAGGGAAAGGTAGAAGGACAACTCTGAACGAGCAGCTGTGTCCTCTCCTGGGAAAGGGATATCCATACCTGGGCATCCACACAGCCCTGTCCTGGCACATGCTGCCCCTCGAGTCCCAACAATCCCTGTCCTGTCACAGATGACCTCTTGGGCAGAATTCATCATTTCTACCAGGTTTCTTTAAATCCTCTTTGAAAAAAGAGAAGACTGTGAAGGTGATAGTAACACACAGAGGACCCAATAAGGAAACAACACCCTTCCCGATTCTGTGACATTTGGACTACCATTCTGTACTCCATTCCTGTCTGCCTCCCTCAAGCAGACATCTGGTGTATCTGTCCTGCTTGACGTGGTACTGGTGAATGGTTAACATGGCTATGAGTCTGTGGTGGCTGAAGACATGAATGGGGCTCAAAAGAGGCTCTTCTGCTGGGTAAGTCCTACCCGTGGGGCCCACTCTGTAGTGACACTTGTTAGCATACACTCACTCTCTTCTCTAGGGAGGTGAGTCAGAGGTGAGCCTGCTCAAGCAAGCGGCAGCCGCAGCTAACTGACCATTGCCACCACAGTCCGGCTAGCCGAGGCTTAAAGGCTTGGCAGCTAGTCTTCATAGCAACCCAGCAGATGGTGTCATATATTTTTTTAAAATTCCGTTTTTACCTACTAGAAAAATGAAGCTGGGAATGGCAAAGTCAGCCAAAGTTACCCAAGTAGTAAGTGACAAAGGTTTCAGTGCCTTTGAAGAACCAGTTCCAGGTAGTAAGGAGGTCAGCCATGTAGAATATTAACTATGATCACTGCAGGCACAAATGAGTGCTCTCTAGAACCATAGCCATGCTTGAGAGCACAGAGAAGAAATCAGGGACTCCAGCTGGGTTGGGGAACCAGGGACACAGTCAGTGTGCTGTTCATGAAAGAAAGTACAGGGGTTCTGATCCTCCTACTGTGAACAGAGGTGTGGCTTTCCATGAAGCCAGCTAGGATTTCCCGAGTGACCTGGGCATGTTTCATTTACTTGTTTACATATTCACTGAAACAAGCTAGAATGATACAATTTTTAAAAATTTTTTACTTATTTTTATCACTTTTCTTATTTCCCACTGAGGTAACAGACTGTTCAGGCTTCAGTGGAGGGAACAGAGTCTGAAACTCCTTCCTGGCTTTGCTGTTTTTCAACCCAAGCTCAGAAATGGAGAGCATAGATAGGTATCCCCGCTTTGGGGAGACAGTAGGAAAGGTTAATAACAACAGAAAAGAGAGGCCAGGCATGATGGGGCACCC